>SJYX01007344.1:225601-252272 GCA_006410675.1 Oreotragus oreotragus
ACATCTGTGTCTCTATTCCTGCCTTGGAACTACATTCACCTGTACGATTTTTCTAGATTCCACCTACATGCATTAAAACACAATATTGTATGTGAAGCACATCTTGACAAAGCTGTACTTAAAAAAAAACAAACAGGCTGGCAATGTTCTGAGGAGAGAAAGAGACATCTGAAGGAGGTTGAGGAGGGTGGGAGGGTAGGGTGGGGGAGGGGGCTGAGGGAGGAGCCAGCCATGCTAAGATCCCCCTCGTCTCTGAAGCATCCTTTGCCCCCCTGAGATCCTGCTGGGCACCATCTCCTGTCTCCTTGCCTTCCTGTCCCTGTGCCTGCCTGAGACAGTTTCATGGAATCAGATATTTCCTATTGGCTCTGGTTCTGGAAACTGCAGAGTTGTTCAAAGCCAGGCTCAGGAGTCAGAAAGACCTGGGTTTCAGGAAGGGTTGTGACACCATCACTGTGATATTAGACATATTTGGTACCCTCTCTAAGCCCGTTTCTTAAGACTGGGGTAATATCTACTTCAAAGAGTTGTTTTGAGGCTTAAACGAGGTAAAGCTCAGAATGTGGGCTGCTTTGTGTCTGACTCACAGCCAGTGTTTGAAAGAATGCTGTGTCTGGGAAGAAGAGAGCGACAGGTTCTAAGGAAAGTGTCATCATGCGGAAGCCAGAGTCCTCAGAACATGGCCTCGGTGGTACTTATTTTGGCCACTTGGTTGTGTTTAGATGGGTAAGGACACGGGTGTCAGCAGATCTTCCTGCCAGTTTGAGATGTTACTAAATTACCAGCTTCCCCTAAACAGAAGAAGAGGGAAAGCAAAACAGTAGCCGAGCATTTACTATATGCCAAGGCTTAAAACTCAGCATTAAAAAAAACAACTAGATCACGGCACACGGTCCCATCATGTCATGGCAAAAGGATAGGGGAAAAGATTTTATTTTCCTGGGCTCCAAAATCACTGCAGACATGAAATGAAAGGAACCCGCTCCTTGGAAGGAAAGCTATGGCAAACCCAGACAGTGTATTAAAAAGCAGAGACCTCACTTGGAAAAAAAACAACTAGATCACGGCACACGGTCCCATCATGTCATGGCAAAAGGATAGGGGAAAAGATTTTATTTTCCTGGGCTCCAAAATCACTGCAGACATGAAATGAAAGGAACCCGCTCCTTGGAAGGAAAGCTATGGCAAACCCAGACAGTGTATTAAAAAGCAGAGACCTCACTTGGCTGACACAGGTCTGTATGGTCAAAGCTATGGTTTTTCCCGTAGTTGTGTGAGAGTTGGCCCATAAAGAAAGATGAGTGCTGAATAATTGCTGCTTTTGAATTGTGGTGCTAGAGAAGACTCTTGAGAGTCCCTTAGACTGCAGGGAGCGCAAAGCGGTCCATCCTAAAGGAAATCAATCCTGAATACTCATCAGAAGGACTGATGTTGAAGCTGAAGCTCCAATACTTTGGCTACCTGATGCAAACAGCCAAGACCCTGATGCTGGGAAAGATGGAGGGCAAAAGGAGAAGGGGGTAGGCAGATGATGAGATGGTTAAATAGCATCACTGACTCAATGCACATAAGTTTGAGCAAACTCCGGGAGATAGTGGAGGACAGGGTAGCCTGGTGTGCTGCAGTCCATGGGGCCACAAAGAGTAGGACATGACTTAGTGACTCAACAGCAACAGTGCTTGACGTTCAGTATCTCATTTGCTACTTATAACAATAACTCTAAGTCACAGATGAGGAAACCAAGACTCACACAGCTAATCACTGCAACAAGGCCACTAAACACTTACAATGTGTCCAAATCATGTACTAACTCATCAAATCCCCACTATCCTAGAAGGAAGTGTGATGTGTGATTTATAAGCAGTAAATAATTGGTCTTGTCCCTGGGAGCACAGAGCTCCCCCACTGAGCATTGAGAGTGAAGGTGTCTTTTGCTATGTTAATGTTCAGCTTTGTATGAGAGGGAGACCCACGAGGGCCTCTCCCTGCTCCACATTTATGAAACACGCTTAGGGAGAACTGAACTCCATGCTAATTTAACAGTTATTAATAATTTATAACACTTGTTCCTCAAGGATTGTTTTTCCATGGTGTTCTGAGCTTAAGAATTAGAAGATAATAAAATTTTAGCATTAAGATAAAACTGGATTAAGAGCTTTTCTGCCTCCATTTTAGGTTATAAAGTAATAAACAAAGATGCCCCTGTAGGCTCCCATGTGCAAAACTCTAATGCAACCATGTAAATCAAGAAAAAAGTAATAAACAAATTAGAAGAAAATGATCATCTGGTACACAGTGAATAGATTATTAGAGTAACAGATCTACATGAGAATGGGAACAGGACAGGAAGGGGCTGGTGTCCAGCGCAGCAGTGATGCGTGACCTGCAGGTCTGGTTTATCCTTTCAGCAGGTGTCCACTGGGCAGCTGTGACCTGACACCAGCTGGGCTAGTCTCACCAAAATCAAGGAGACTGCTTCCGTGTGCGGTCCTCACCCACCTTCCTGCCCTTCCCCTCTTTTAAAACAATTCCAGGGACTTCCCTGGGCGTCCAGTGGTTGAGAATCCACTCAGCAATGCAGGAGACGCAGGACTGATCCCTGGTTGGATAACTGAGATCCCACATTCCACAGAGCCACCGAGCCTGCCTGTCGCACCTAGAGAGTGCATGCGTCAGAACAGGAGATTCTGTACGAGGCAACGACGATCCCATGCACTGCAACTAAGACCCAAGGCAGCCAGATAAGTGTTCTTTTAAAAGCTGTACAATTAAAAACAAAATTCCATTTAGAAAAAAAGGTAAAATGCAAATGCTTTGATTGCTTGGAGCTTCCCTGGGATGCGGTGGTAAAGAATCTGCCTGCAACGCAGGAGACCCGGGTTTGATTCCTGGGTTAGGAAGATCCCCTGGAGAAAGAAACAGCAACCCACTCCAGTTATTCTTGCCTGGGAAATCCCATGGACGGAGGAGCCTGGCAGCCTATAGTCCATGCAGTCCCAAAAGAGCCGGACGCCACTGAGCAACTAACTCTTACAGAGAGTCCAAGAATTCAGATTGGTAACAAAACAAAAGCACCATACAAAGGACTTCCAGTCCCTTTGACGACCATCACCCCAGTAAACCCCCCATGACTTGGCATCAGCATGTTCTTTTATTTCCTCTAGAGCCGGGGTCGCTAAGCCCTGGTCTGTGGCCTGTTAGTCCCTTTCCATCGCTCCTCATCTGCTTGCATTTTCCCTGAACTGCTCACCACCACCCCGACTCGCGCCCCGCCCCGCCTCATGGGAAAATTGTCTTCCGTGAAACCAGTCCCTGGTGCCCCAAAGCTTCAGAACCCCTGTCCTAGAGTGCTCCCCGCAACGCTGTAATTGTTTCTTCCGGGGGTGCTTGTCTTCCTCACCAGAATGCAGGACAAGGTCCAAGCCTGTCTCCGTCGCCACTGTCTGCAGCGCAGGGCCAGCACATCGAATCCTGTCAAAATGCAGCGCCCTGAACGCCCATGCGCAACTCCGTCTCCCCACCTTTCCGCCCTGCCCAGGTGGTGCGCGGCCTCCCCTGCCTTCTCAGCTGTTCCTATTTATCCATCCCCGCGGGCCTTGCATCCCCTTGCTCTGTTCTGCACCTCCCAGCACTTCGGTTTCTAAGTCGAGCTGGTTTGGATCCGTGGCGCTAGGCTTCTGTCCTGTTCGGCTGCTTCATGCAAGCAGCTGACTTCAGAGAAAAGTGAGAGTCAACAGGAAAAAAAAAAGGCCTCCTTGTCTCACCATGAAGCCCACAAATCTACCTGAGTTTGCTGTCCTTTCTTCCTTTCTGTCTGCCAAGAGGACAGCATCACCCTCTTTCTCCATAGTGTGCTGGAAGATGTCTAACAACTGGCTCTCTGTGGGTACTGAAAGCTCTGATGTGTAGAGGGCCCTGATTTCTGTGGTGTCAATACTCCCATCACAGCCAGTTTCAGGCTCCCAACTTGCTACCTCTAAATGCAGCGATGGAAGAGACGCACAGAAAGGTGTCATCCGTGTTATTCTCGCCCTATGGACACGGTGACTTCCTAGCGGCTCAGGGTAAAGAATCTGCCTGCCAGTACAGGAGATGGGGGATCCTGGGCTGGGAAGATTCCCTGTGGAAGGAAGTGGTAGCCTCCTCCAGAATCTGTCCGGGAGAATCCCGTGGACAGAGGAGCCTGGTGGGCTACAGTCCGTGGGGTTGCAAAGAGTTGGACACGAATGAGCAACTGAGCATGCAGCATGCAATCTATGCTCCAACTTTCTGGACACAGTCTGGGTATCCTAGAATTCACTTCAATCCCATTACTATCTCCCTGGAGCTAGAGTCACAGCCCTCAAGGTCAGGGCTCGACTCCACAAGACTGCCTCCAAGTAGACTCCAGTTACCAGTCACAGGCCTGCTGCGCTTCCGACATACTAGCCACCAATCAGGGGTTCCCACGACTGCCTCCTCAGGGTTGACAGAGTGCTAGACTGACTCGCAGATCTCAGGAAAACAGGTTCCATATATTTGCCAGTTTCCTATAAAGGATACAACTCACGACCAGATGGAAGAGATTCCTGGAGTGGTAGGGGAGGCATGGGAGGGGGCACACAGATCTCTCCTGCCTTCTCTTGAACCCCACCCTTCCCTTGGTGTGTTCCCCAACCTGACAGCCTCCAAAACTTGTTGTTAGGGTTTTACGGACGTTCCATGTTTGATTAAATCAGACTATTGGTGACTGAATGCAACCTCCACCCGCTCCTCTCCCTGGCAGTGTGGGGATGAGGTTGAAAGCTCCAATTTTTTTTTTTTTTTTTTTTTTGCTGCATCCCAGGCAGCACGTTAGCTCCCCGACCCGACCAGGGATTGAACTTGCGCCGCCCCGTTCCCTGCATTGGAATTGCGGAGTCTTAACCACTGGATCACTAGGGAAGTCCTGAAAGCTCCAGTCTCGACCCTCAAGTTTCATTCCTCTGGCAAACCTCCAGCCCCAAACCTCGACGTGTCACTTTATTAGCACAAACTTTGAAGTAGGGCTTGTTCTGAATAACGATAGCTGCTCCTCTTACCCCATCCGGAACTCGCAAGTGTTTTAGCAGCTCTTGTGCCAGAAACAGTACAAAGACCAAATACACCTATTTCTTTCTCACAGTCTTTCAGGGACGATGGCAGGAAGAGCAGATCTGTGCAGGGATGTGGTCTAGAGCTGCAGGTGTGTTTACTGGGAGTCCGGAGATGCTGAGCAGGTTGATGGGGCCAGAGCAGTGGCCTGGGACGCAGGGACAGAGCTGTCAGCCTGTGGACGGTGGTCATGTCATATAGATTAAAACAAAAGCTTTTCAGTGGGCTCCCCTGGGGGTCCAAACGTAACTTGTAAATGGATGGTTTCAGTCGTGTCTGGCTCTTGTTGAGTCTGACTCTTAGCCTCCTCATGGACTGTAGCCCCCCAGGCTCCTCTGTCCTTGGGATTCTCCAGGCAAGAATACTGGAGTGGGTTGTCCTGCCCTCCTCCAGGGGATCTTCCCATAGCAGTTGTCACACTGAGTCACCACACAAGAGGCCATGGGACCTGACCCCCTCCCTGAGTACCCCCCTCCCCACTCCTCTGGGTACCAGCGCCCGGCTCCTGGTGGATGATCAGTAAACTATCTGTCAAAAGAAGACGTTATGAAATGAGCTTCCGGAGGCTTGGGAACCAGCCCCAAAGAATGAAAATCCCAGTGTTGCTGGTGTTGGAAACGTCTGGTCCCTGGAGTCCGGCCAGTCTCTCCTGGATGCTAAGAACTGTGTACTCAGGAGACAGGAGGGCGTTCAGGGATGCCAGGCTCCCAGGGGTACCAGGAAATGTACCTGCTTATTTCCTCGATGGCAGCCTCCCTTTCTCTGGCCCCATTTCAAACATGTCCCAAAAGCCGACCCCTTGGTGAGACCTTCCCCGGCCCCACCCTGGGTAAATGCGCAGCTGCTACGGCCCCGCACTTGCCAACACTCTCCTGGGATTGTCTTTGGAGCACAGGCTCTAATTTAGTAGTATTTTTATATCGTGCATCCATTTATGGCTTGGTTGCATACAGCAAAGCGCCTCTTCACCGGAGTGCCTGTGAACTGCTTAGGCAGAGAGACGAGGAAGTGACCTTGGGATTTAGATGTTGGCACAAGGCCTTCTGGGCTTCCCAGGTGGCGCTAGTGGTAGAGAACCTGCCTGCCAGTGAGGAGACTTAAGAGACATAGGTTCGGTCCCTGGGTTGGGAAGATCCCCTGGAGGAGGGCATGGGAACCCTCTGCAGTATTCTTGCCTGGAGAATCCCATGGACAGTGGAGCCTGGCGGGCTAGAGTCCATGGGGTCACAAAGAGTCAGACAGGACTGAAGCGACTTAGCACACGTGCATATACGTGAGGCCTTCTGGAGTAACTCAAGGGTCCCCTCGGGAGAGTTACAGCCATGGTGATAGGAGAGAACGTCCCTTTATTCCAGATTTACAGTCCAGGGCTGTGCTAAGCGCAGAGCAGAACAGAACTTGTCACGTCCCCCAAACCAGGGGTCAGCTATTCAAGACAGATGTGACTCTCTTCTGGAAACGTCTTCATAGACACACCAAGAAATCACATTTAACCAGGCATTGCGTGATCCAGTCAAATTGACACATAAAATCCACTCTTCCCGGAGGCCGTGTTCTTTTCTCCCTCACAGTGGCTGAAATAAAGGTTAGACTGTGTCCACTTTACACTGTTATGAAACGCAAGCCACTGAGCACACACATGCTTTGGTAGTTTGGAGACCAGTTTCTTAGCCCGGTGTGTCCCGCCTTCCATGACCCCAGCCCCCAGAGCAACAAAGCGCAAGCCGAGCAGTGGTAGTCCGCCGCCGCTCTTTAGGAGGTGCCTTGTTTCTGTTGTTCAGTCACTAAGTGGTGTCCGACTCTGCAGCTCCAGGGACTGCAGCGCGCCAGGCTCTCTGACCTTCACCATCTCTCGGAGCTTGCTCCAATTCATGTCCATTGAGTCGGCGATGCCCTCTGTCATCCCCTTCTCCTCCTGCCCTCAATCTTGCCCAGCATCAGAGTTTTTCCCAGTGAGTCAGCTCTTCATATCAGGTATCCAAAATATTGGATAAGTCTTTCCAATGAATATTCAGGGCTTTCCTTTAGGATTGAGTAGTTTCATCTCCTTGTAGTCCAAGTGGTGCATTATAGGGGAAAAAAAAAAGCAACTGTTGTTTTAAGTAACATGCTCTGCAACATGTTTATGCTTTTTGGACAGGGGACGTACATAAATATTGTGGAAAACACATTTGCATACCTTCCAAGGTCTCAATCATTGTGGCAGATATCAAAAGCTCCAAAAGATGTCAGCACTAAATCGAGTGGCTTCAGAAATGCAGTAATAAATCTGTAGTCGAGCCTTTCCAGAAGAAAAGTGAACAACAAATCAACTGGCCTCACATAGTTCATTTATTTAATTTATCCTTTGGATTTATGAAGCAATCCAATTCATCTAAAGATGCTTCATTAGAGGTGGCTGCTCAGATGGATTTTCATTGAGAATATAAAGTTCCCGGAACCAGTGACTCACATCTTATATTTTTGTGCATCCTGTTCAGTCCCTTAAACTTAGTTTTCTCCAACTCAGAAGGTCAAGGGATTAACCCCTTCAGCACCTTTTAAGGGACACTTACTCAGTGCCACTGAGGCTGTTGACTTCAGTTGCAGCTTTCCAGGCTCATAAAATGATCAATAATATCCACAGACAGGGGAGGGAGGAAAAACCAGTTCTACCTAATGGATGAATAATATTCTTTCAAACACCCCTAGAAAATGAAGAATCACTTACTCTTTAACCTAGGTTAAAATTCTGTCTTGGAGACCTCTCCAAATTGGCAAATCTCTTTTTTAGAAGTACTATTCTGGTTGGCTCAGTGGTAAAGAATCCACCTGCCAATGCAGAAGACATGCCTTCGATCCCTGATCTGGGAAGATCCCACATGCTGCGGAGCAACTTAGCCCCTTGCACCACAACTACTGAGCCTGTGCTCTGGAGTCTGAGAGCCGCAACTGCTGAAGCCCACATCCCTAGAGTTCCAGCCACTTCCCTAGAGCCCGTGTTCTGCAATAAGAGGAAGCCTGCACACTGCAAGTGGGAGTAGGCCCCGCTTGCTGCAACTAGAGAAAAGCCCATGTAGCAACGAAGACCCAGCACAGCCAAAGGAAAATCCCATGGACGGAGGAGCCTGGTGGGCTGCAGTCCATGGGGTCACTAAGAGTCGGACATGACTGAGCAACTTCCCTTTCACTTTTCACGTTCATGCACTGGAGAAGGAAATGGCAACCCACTCCAGTGTTCTTGCCTGGAGAATCCCAGGGACGGGGGAGCCTGGTGGGCTGCCGTCTATGGGGTCGCACAGAGTCGGACACGACTGAAGCGACTTAGCAGCAGTAGCAGCAGCATTGCTTATATTCAACCAATGGAAAACTATTTCTGTTTTATAAGATTATCCATGTTGTCCATTTGTAGGAATTATCTGGTTTAAAATTTTGCCAAAGGTAAATTGACCTTGTGTATTTCATCCAGTGGACAAATGTACTTTCTGGCTTCAGGGTTTCTGGGTTGCCTCCTTCCCACAGTTCCACTGAGAATGCTATGAATTGGAATTGAAAATGGAGTAATTCCACGAGAGAGCTGAGAGTGGTACCCAGTGGCAGATTAGATTTTGATATACTTCTGGAAGGTGGAGAAGGCATGTGCTGACACTACTGAGTTGCCCACAGCAGAGTGAGCCACAGCTCAAAAGATGCATCAGAGAAAATGGTCTGGAAACAGAGCCCTCATCTTTGCTCCCAAAGATGTTGAGGTTCCAAATTCACAGACACAATCCACACTGGTGAGAAGAGGGGCTGAAATTAAACTGGTTCTACTGTTTGTGAAGTTGCTAAGTCATGTCCGACTCTTTGTGACCCCATGGACTGCAGCACATCAAGCTCCCAGTTTGCTCACCCTCATGTCCATTGAGTCCATGCTGACAACCAACCATTTCATCCTCGGCCGCCCCCTTCTTTTGTCTTCAATCTTTTGTAGCGTCAGGGTCTTTTCCAACGAGTCAACTCTTCCCATCAGGTGGCCAAAGTACTGGAGCTTCAGCTTCAGCATCAGTCCTTCCAATGAATATTCAGGACTGATTTCCTTTAGGATGGACTGGTTGGATTTCCTTGCAGTCCAAGGGACTCTCAAGAGTCTTCTCTGGCACCACCACCTAAAAGCATCAGTTCTTCAGCGCTCAGCCTTCTTAATGGTCCAACTCTCACATCCATACCTGACCACGGGAAAAACCATAGCTTTGACTATACAGAACTTTTTCGGCAAGGTGATGTTTCTGATTTTTAATACTCTATCTGGCTTTCCTTCCAAGAAGTAAGTTCTATAAAAGTCTCTGAAGAACTACAGCCCCTCTGGGCAGTCCCCTCACAGTTCCAACTCCGGACATTATTCCTGCTAAGTCAGCAGAGCTGTCCTCTGAGAATGACGTGGTTAGGGGGAGCGGTTAGAGTTAGGCCCAGTGTGGATGTTGGCACCCCACTCCTGAGGAAAGTCCTCCTTGTGTAAGACTTTGTGCAGGTGGGAGGGACCAAGCATCTGCTTCCGGACCGTGTTTCCTAAAATCGAACCTATCAGTTGAATCTCCCTGTCCATGGACTCGGTCTTCCTGTTCTGGGAGGAGAGTTTGGGGAGGAAAGGGTTTTGCATGTACAGAGGTGTCCACAGTGCACATCCCCCTAGATCAACCAGTCTGGTTTTCATCCACAGATGTAATAGACACCCAAGACAGCCTTGAGGAAAGCCAGCAGCTTCAAAGAAGGGGACCGAGATGAGGAACCTGAGGACGGATCCCAGTGGAAGGGGAGAGAGTTCAAGAAATGGGAGTCTCGACGTAGATCAATGGAAGACAGTAGAGAGCCTGCAATAAATCCATGCACTTACGGTCAGCTAACCTCACAAAGGAGGAGAGATATACAGTGGAGAAGAGACAGACTTATCAATAAGTGGTGCTGGGAAAACCGGACAGCTACATGTAAAAGAATGAAATTAGAACACTCTCTAATGTACATTTTGTATATTTTTAAAATACAAAAATAAACTCAAAATGGATTAAAGACCTAAATGTAACACCAGAAACCGAAAAACTCCTAAAGGAAAACAGGCCGAACACTCTTTGATATATATTGCAGCAATATTTTTTTATCTGTCTCCTCAAGTTTAAATACAGTAAGAAGTAAACAAATGAGATCTAATTACACTTAAAAGCTTTTGCACAGCAAAGAATGCCATCAACAAAACAAAAAGACAACCTACTGATTGGGAGAAAACATTCTAATGATATAACCAATAAGAGGTTAATATTCAACATATACAAACACCTCATACAACTCAACATCAAAAAGCAAAGAACCCAATTAAAAAATGGGCAGAAGAAATGATCAGACAGTCTTCCAAAGAGTAAATGCAGATGGCCAAAAGACACATGAAAAGATGATCAACATCACTAGTCATCAGGGAAATGCAAATCAAAATTAGAATATCACCTCACACCTGTCAGAATGGCTTTCATCAAAAAGGATACACATAACAAATGTTGGCGAAGATGTGGAGAAAAGGGAACCCTTGTGCACTGTTGATGGGAATGTAAATTGGTGCAGTCACTGTGGAAAATAACTAAAAATAGAACTACACTGTGATACAGCAGTTTCACTCCTGAGTATATATCTGAAGAAAATAAAAACACAGATACATGCATCTCAACATTCATGGCAGCATTATTTATAATAGCCAGGATATGGAAGCAACCTGAGTAGCTATCAGAAGATGAATGGATACAACACATCTGAGATATAGATAGATAGATGGAATACTACTCAGGTCATAAAAGAAGGAAAATTTCTCCTTTGCAGCATCCTGGATGGACTTGGAGGTATTGTGCTAAGTGAAACAAGCCAGACACATGTTGTATTGTATCACTTAAATGTGGAATCTAAAAAGTACAAGAAACCAAAGAATATAACAAAAAAGAAGCAGACTCACAGATACAGGGAACAGCCTACAGACCGCCATGTATAAAATAAGCTACAAGGATACATTGTACAACGTGGGGAACCCAGCCAATCTTTTATAATAGCTGTTCAGTTGGTGAAGAATCCGCCTGCAATGCAGGAGACATGTTCAATTCCCGGGTCGGGAAGATCCCCTGGAGAAGAAAATGGCAACCCACTCCAGTATTTTTGCCTGGAGAATCTCATGGACAGAGGAGCCTGGTGGGCTATAGCCCATGGGGAAGCAAGAGTTGGACACGATTGAGTGATTAAACCACCACCATAAATAGAATATGTGCTTCCCAGGTGGCATTAGTGGTAAAGAACCCACCTGCCAATGCAGGAGATGTAAGAGATGGGGGTTCAATGCCTGGGTGGGAAAGATCCCCTGGAGGAGGGCATGGCAACCCATTCTAGGATGCTTGCCTGGAGAATCCCATGGGCAGAAGGAGCCTGGCGGGCTATGGTCCATAAGGTCAAAAAGAGTCAGACACGACAGAAGTAATATAGCACACATGCACATAAAGTATGTCAATGAAAACTCAATTACTGTCAAGTTAAGAAGAAAAAAGAGAATTCAGTTTGAGCCACACTGAGAATTACAATCTGGAAAGCAGATTCTCAGACAGCCCTCAGCACTGTTCCTGGCTGTTAGAAGTCAAAGGGTTAGTTGTTTATCGGTATGACATGCTGACATTTTACAGAAAGGTCACGGACCATACATAATCCAGGTAAACACGTATAAAGTGAGTAGCAAGTCACCATGAACCCCTACAGAGTTGGGAAAGAAGGCTATTTTAAGAAGTTACTTTTCTAGCCTCAGAAGAAAGAAAACAAAAAATTGTCTTTATGGTTGCATAGGCACGCCCATCTTTGGGGGGCTCTGGGTAACATATAATGCAGATACACTCTGCACATTGTGGGGAGAGAATTTAATGTTCAGTTTTTTCTTGTCTTGCCTTTAAAATATAAATTTTATATTCTTAAGTATAACCTTCAAAAATTATGAATCATTATACGGTATACCTGTTACAGTTTCATGGGGAAAATGTCACACAGAGTTCTGAGACTTATATTTCTCTCTTTCTTTTTAAAATTAATTATTTATTGAAGTATAGTTTATATAATATTGTACATCAACTATACTTCAATAAAAATTAATTAAAAAAAGAAAGAAATGTAAGTCTCGGCACTATGTGTGACATTTTCCCCATGAAACTAGAATAGGTTAATCTGAAACAGGGGCAGGGAGCAAGACTTCTTGAAGATTAATGATAGGATTTTCAGGATAAGACTGCAAACTAAATAACACTAAAATTTTCAGTATTTGTTGGAGTATAACAACAACAACAAATTCACATGGCTTTGATGCTGGGAACATTGGAGAGATGGATTTAGTCCCAGAGGATTGTATTTATTTCTCCAATCATACTACTTGGTCCTATAGTGATTGACATTGATTACTACTTAGTTAACATGTTACAAATGCCATTTCTTAGTCTGCAACTTTTAGATTCAACTCTCGTGGAGCACCAAAGATATAATTACTTTACAAAGCGAATGCAAACATTATAACAAGGGTATTGTAAGTCGCATTGAAACTTAGAGTAGTTGGGCAAGGATGGGGAGGAATATAAGCAAAGGGATGATCAAGAGGAATGGTGTCTTGTTAACGGGAAGAGAAACAGCAAAAATCTTTTTATTCCTAAATAACACTGTCTGTAATCACAATGCATGTGGTCTTGAGAATGGATTACTTAGCATGGAAGCCATGAGGAGATGCAGAAAGTCTAGTTAGCTGTTTGCTTATTTTTTTTTTCCCAACAAAAAAGCCCAGTTTTCCAGAAGGTCTTTAGAAAATCAGGTTTTGATTCATTCCTCATCACGATCTTATAAAAAGTCTTTTTAAATCAAAGGAAGTACAAGTGAGAGAAATTAAAGAAGATAGGGATTGTAAATAAGACACTACTGTCCAGAAACCAAATCATAAATACTGTTAGAACCCAGGAGATTAAGGATATAGGATAGGAATGTTTACAAGTGGCTGAAAAGAGCCTCCAGTATTAACAACTTACTGACACTTGTTTACTGTGATAAAACAATTCACTACACCATGATCTGAAGTCATAATGAAGATATAAATGGAAAAATAACAGTCTTGGAGGCATTAACTCTATGTTGCGGTGCCTTTGTTGTCGCTGTTTAGTGACTAAGTCGTGTCTGACTCTTTGTGACCCCATGGACTGTTGCTGGCCAGGCTCCTCTGTCTGTGGGATTTCCCAGGCAAGAATACTGGAGTGGGTTGCCTTTTCCTTCTCTAGGGGATCTTCCTGACCTAGGAATTGAACCTGCATTGGCAGGAGGATTCTTTACCACTCAGCTAGCAGGGAAGCCCTGGAGGTGCTTTTACTCTGACATAACTTTTTTTTTTTCCCCCAGTTTCTGGCTTTTGATTCATGAAAGCAACAGGAAAAACAAATCAGATTTGTTTGTTTTCTTCCCAGGGTATTGTGTTAATTAAAATGCCAAAGTAGGGTTCCAGTTTCAGCTCAGTTTCAAGACAGCTTGAAATAGAGTTGTTACTGCAATCATAATAAGCAAATACCACGGCAGACTACAAATTAATGACTTATCTTGGAGCCACTAGAGAACTGAGGTTGCAAGACAAACAATTTACCTGAAATCTGGAGACAGATGTTTGCTGGGAGAACAGGACCCAAGCATTTGTTTATCTAGAACAGAAGCCACTGAACAGTGTATGCGTCAATATGATGATTCAGCTAGAAATTCCTAACAAATTGCTAACACCCGAGAGGAGGATAATATAAGAGAGGCTTCTCTTGCAGGATTTCCTCCTGGGAATTCCATCAGGTGATGGTAGACAGGATTAGAAGATATTTCTGAGAAAATTTTCCTGTATTACTGGCTGAGAGAGGGCACCATTAGCCATTGACACACTTGGCAGACTCACATCCCAAAACTTCCCTAGAGAAGAAAAGCCTTAATATGCAGAGGAAAGTGTGACAAAACCTGTACCCCAAGATTACTAGTGGAAACATGCTTCAGTTAGGGAAGAACAGAAAACAAAACCTCTACACATGGAGGAGGGACAGGAATACTGGTGAAGGTTATACTTTTGAGAACCAGGTTGACAGTGTTTCCTAAGACTGAGGCTTAATCAGAATATCAAAGAATGAGCCATCTACCCTCTTCCATCACACATGCTAGCAAGCATCCAATAAAAATAATGGCAGAATAAAAATCACTACAGATGGTGACTGTAGCCATGAAATGAAAAGACACTTACTCCTTGGAAGGAAAGTTGTAACCAACCTAGATAGCATATTAAAAAGCAGAGACATTACTTTGCCAACAAAGGTCCATTTGTCAAGGCTATGGTTTTTCCAGTGGTCATGTATGGATGTGAGAGTTGGACTATAAAGAAAGCTGAGCACCGAAGAATTGATGCTTTTGAACTGTGGTGCTGGAGAAGACTCTTGCGAGTCCCTTGGACTGCAAGGAGATCCAGCCAGTCCATTCTAAAGGAGATCAGCCCTGGGATTTCTTTGGAAGGAATGATGCTAAAGCTGAAACTCCAGTACTTTGGCCACCTCATGAGAAGAGTTGACTCACTGGAAAAGACCGATGCTGGGAAAGACTGAAAGCAGGAGAAGGAGACGACAGAGGATGAGATGGTTGGATGGCATCACCGACTCAATGGACATGAGTTCAGGTAAACTCCAGGAGTTGGTAATAGACAGGGAGGCCTGGTGTGCTGCGGTCCATGGGGTTGCAAAGAGTCAGACATGACTGAGTGACTGAACTGAACTGAACATCAGGAGGTGAGGAACAGGGAAGGCTGTTGTGCTGCAGTCCACAGGGTTGCAGAGTCNGCTGCCGTCTATGGGGTCGCACAGAGTCGGACACGACTGAAGCGACTTAGCAGCAGTAGCAGCAGCATTGCTTATATTCAACCAATGGAAAACTATTTCTGTTTTATAAGATTATCCATGTTGTCCATTTGTAGGAATTATCTGGTTTAAAATTTTGCCAAAGGTAAATTGACCTTGTGTATTTCATCCAGTGGACAAATGTACTTTCTGGCTTCAGGGTTTCTGGGTTGCCTCCTTCCCACAGTTCCACTGAGAATGCTATGAATTGGAATTGAAAATGGAGTAATTCCACGAGAGAGCTGAGAGTGGTACCCAGTGGCAGATTAGATTTTGATATACTTCTGGAAGGTGGAGAAGGCATGTGCTGACACTACTGAGTTGCCCACAGCAGAGTGAGCCACAGCTCAAAAGATGCATCAGAGAAAATGGTCTGGAAACAGAGCCCTCATCTTTGCTCCCAAAGATGTTGAGGTTCCAAATTCACAGACACAATCCACACTGGTGAGAAGAGGGGCTGAAATTAAACTGGTTCTACTGTTTGTGAAGTTGCTAAGTCATGTCTGACTCTTTGTGACCCCATGGACTGCAGCACATCAAGCTCCCAGTTTGCTCACCCTCATGTCCATTGAGTCCATGCTGACAACCAACCATTTCATCCTCGGCCGCCCCCTTCTTTTGTCTTCAATCTTTTGTAGCGTCAGGGTCTTTTCCAACGAGTCAACTCTTCCCATCAGGTGGCCAAAGTACTGGAGCTTCAGCTTCAGCATCAGTCCTTCCAATGAATGACTCTTTGTGACCCCATGGACTGCAGCACATCAAGCTCCCAGTTTGCTCACCCTCATGTCCATTGAGTCCATGCTGACAACCAACCATTTCATCCTCGGCCGCCCCCTTCTTTTGTCTTCAATCTTTTGTAGCGTCAGGGTCTTTTCCAACGAGTCAACTCTTCCCATCAGGTGGCCAAAGTACTGGAGCTTCAGCTTCAGCATCAGTCCTTCCAATGAATATTCAGGACTGATTTCCTTTAGGATGGACTGGTTGGATTTCCTTGCAGTCCAAGGGACTCTCAAGAGTCTTCTCTGGCACCACCACCTAAAAGCATCAGTTCTTCAGCGCTCAGCCTTCTTAATGGTCCAACTCTCACATCCATACCTGACCATGGGAAAAACCATAGCTTTGACTATACAGAACTTTTTCGGCAAGGTGATGTTTCTGATTTTTAATACTCTATCTGGCTTTCCTTCCAAGAAGTAAGTTCTATAAAAGTCTCTGAAGAACTACAGCCCCTCTGGGCAGTCCCCTCACAGTTCCAACTCCGGACATTATTCCTGCTAAGTCAGCAGAGCTGTCCTCTGAGAATGACGTGGTTAGGGGGAGCGGTTAGAGTTAGGCCCAGTGTGGATGTTGGCACCCCACTCCTGAGGAAAGTCCTCCTTGTGTAAGACTTTGTGCAGGTGGGAGGGACCAAGCATCTGCTTCCGGACCGTGTTTCCTAAAATCGAACCTATCAGTTGAATCTCCCTGTCCATGGACTCGGTCTTCCTGTTCTGGGAGGAGAGTTTGGGGAGGAAAGGGTTTTGCATGTACAGAGGTGTCCACAGTGCACATCCCCCTAGATCAACCAGTCTGGTTTTCATCCACAGATGTAATAGACACCCAAGACAGCCTTGAGGAAAGCCAGCAGCTTCAAAGAAGGGGACCGAGATGAGGAACCTGAGGACGGATCCCAGTGGAAGGGGAGAGAGTTCAAGAAATGGGAGTCTCGACGTAGATCAATGGAAGACAGTAGAGAGCCTGCAATAAATCCATGCACTTACGGTCAGCTAACCTCACAAAGGAGGAGAGATATACAGTGGAGAAGAGACAGACTTATCAATAAGTGGTGCTGGGAAAACCGGACAGCTACATGTAAAAGAATGAAATTAGAACACTCTCTAATGTACATTTTGTATATTTTTAAAATACAAAAATAAACTCAAAATGGATTAAAGACCTAAATGTAACACCAGAAACCGAAAAACTCCTAAAGGAAAACAGGCCGAACACTCTTTGATATATATTGCAGCAATATTTTTTTATCTGTCTCCTCAAGTTTAAATACAGTAAGAAGTAAACAAATGAGATCTAATTACACTTAAAAGCTTTTGCACAGCAAAGAATGCCATCAACAAAACAAAAAGACAACCTACTGATTGGGAGAAAACATTCTAATGATATAACCAATAAGAGGTTAATATTCAACATATACAAACACCTCATACAACTCAACATCAAAAAGCAAAGAACCCAATTAAAAAATGGGCAGAAGAAATGATCAGACAGTCTTCCAAAGAGTAAATGCAGATGGCCAAAAGACACATGAAAAGATGATCAACATCACTAGTCATCAGGGAAATGCAAATCAAAATTAGAATATCACCTCACACCTGTCAGAATGGCTTTCATCAAAAAGGATACACATAACAAATGTTGGCGAAGATGTGGAGAAAAGGGAACCCTTGTGCACTGTTGATGGGAATGTAAATTGGTGCAGTCACTGTGGAAAATAACTAAAAATAGAACTACACTGTGATACAGCAGTTTCACTCCTGAGTATATATCTGAAGAAAATAAAAACACAGATACATGCATCTCAACATTCATGGCAGCATTATTTATAATAGCCAGGATATGGAAGCAACCTGAGTAGCTATCAGAAGATGAATGGATACAACACATCTGAGATATAGATAGATAGATGGAATACTACTCAGGTCATAAAAGAAGGAAAATTTCTCCTTTGCAGCATCCTGGATGGACTTGGAGGTATTGTGCTAAGTGAAACAAGCCAGACACATGTTGTATTGTATCACTTAAATGTGGAATCTAAAAAGTACAAGAAACCAAAGAATATAACAAAAAAGAAGCAGACTCACAGATACAGGGAACAGCCTACAGACCGCCATGTATAAAATAAGCTACAAGGATACATTGTACAACGTGGGGAACCCAGCCAATCTTTTATAATAGCTGTTCAGTTGGTGAAGAATCCGCCTGCAATGCAGGAGACATGTTCAATTCCCGGGTCGGGAAGATCCCCTGGAGAAGAAAATGGCAACCCACTCCAGTATTTTTGCCTGGAGAATCTCATGGACAGAGGAGCCTGGTGGGCTATAGCCCATGGGGAAGCAAGAGTTGGACACGACTGAGTGATTAAACCACCACCATAAATAGAATATGTGCTTCCCAGGTGGCATTAGTGGTAAAGAACCCACCTGCCAATGCAGGAGATGTAAGAGATGGGGGTTCAATGCCTGGGTGGGAAAGATCCCCTGGAGGAGGGCATGGCAACCCATTCTAGGATGCTTGCCTGGAGAATCCCATGGGCAGAGGAGCCTGGCGGGCTATGGTCCATAAGGTCAAAAAGAGTCAGACACGACAGAAGTAATATAGCACACATGCACATAAAGTATGTCAGTGAAAACTCAATTACTGTCAAGTTAAGAAGAAAAAAGAGAATTCAATTTGAGCCACACTGAGAATTACAATCTGGAAAGCGATTCTCAGACAGCCCTCAGCACTGTTCCTGGCTGTTAGAAGTCAAAGGGTTAGTTGTTTATCGGTATGACAGGCTGACATTTTACAGAAAGGTCACGGACCATACATAATCCAGGTAAACACGTATAAAGTGAGTAGCAAGTCACCATGAACCCCTACAGAGTTGGGAAAGAAGGCTATTTTAAGAAGTTACTTTTCTAGCCTCAGAAGAAAGAAACCAAAAAATTGTCTTTATGGTTGCATAGGCACGCCCATCTTTGGGGGGCTCTGGGTAACATATAATGCAGATACACTCTGCACATTGTGGGGAGAGAATTTAATGTTCAGTTTTTTCTTGTCTTGCCTTTAAAATATAAATTTTATATTCTTAAGTATAACCTTCAAAAATTATGAATCATTATACGGTATACCTGTTACAGTTTCATGGGGAAAATGTCACACAGAGTTCTGAGACTTATATTTCTCTCTTTCTTTTTAAAATTAATTATTTATTGAAGTATAGTTTATATAATATTGTACATCAACTATACTTCAATAAAAATTAATTAAAAAAAGAAAGAAATGTAAGTCTCGGCACTATGTGTGACATTTTCCCCATGAAACTAGAATAGGTTAATCTGAAACAGGGGCAGGGAGCAAGACTTCTTGAAGATTAATGATAGGATTTTCAGGATAAGACTGCAAACTAAATAACACTAAAATTTTCAGTATTTGTTGGAGTATAACAACAACAACAAATTCACATGGCTTTGATGCTGGGAACATTGGAGAGATGGATTTAGTCCCAGAGGATTGTATTTATTTCTCCAATCATACTACTTGGTCCTATAGTGATTGACATTGATTACTACTTAGTTAACATGTTACAAATGCCATTTCTTAGTCTGCAACTTTTAGATTCAACTCTCGTGGAGCACCAAAGATATAATTACTTTACAAAGCGAATGCAAACATTATAACAAGGGTATTGTAAGTCGCATTGAAACTTAGAGTAGTTGGGCAAGGATGGGGAGGAATATAAGCAAAGGGATGATCAAGAGGAATGGTGTCTTGTTAACGGGAAGAGAAACAGCAAAAATCTTTTTATTCCTAAATAACACTGTCTGTAATCACAATGCATGTGGTCTTGAGAATGGATTACTTAGCATGGAAGCCATGAGGAGATGCAGAAAGTCTAGTTAGCTGTTTGCTTATTTTTTTTTTCCCAACAAAAAAGCCCAGTTTTCCAGAAGGTCTTTAGAAAATCAGGTTTTGATTCATTCCTCATCACGATCTTATAAAAAGTCTTTTTAAATCAAAGGAAGTACAAGTGAGAGAAATTAAAGAAGATAGGGATTGTAAATAAGACACTACTGTCCAGAAACCAAATCATAAATACTGTTAGAACCCAGGAGATTAAGGATATAGGATAGGAATGTTTACAAGTGGCTGAAAAGAGCCTCCAGTATTAACAACTTACTGACACTTGTTTACTGTGATAAAACAATTCACTACACCATGATCTGAAGTCATAATGAAGATATAAATGGAAAAATAACAGTCTTGGAGGCATTAACTCTATGTTGCGGTGCCTTTGTTGTCGTTGTTTAGTGACTAAGTCGTGTCTGACTCTTTGTGACCCCATGGACTGTTGCTGGCCAGGCTCCTCTGTCTGTGGGATTTCCCAGGCAAGAATACTGGAGTGGGTTGCCTTTTCCTTCTCTAGGGGATCTTCCTGACCTAGGAATTGAACCTGCATTGGCAGGAGGATTCTTTACCACTCAGCTAGCAGGGAAGCCCTGGAGGTGCTTTTACTCTGACATAACTTTTTTTTTTTCCCCCAGTTTCTGGCTTTTGATTCATGAAAGCAACAGGAAAAACAAATCAGATTTGTTTGTTTTCTTCCCAGGGTATTGTGTTAATTAAAATGCCAAAGTAGGGTTCCAGTTTCAGCTCAGTTTCAAGACAGCTTGAAATAGAGTTGTTACTGCAATCATAATAAGCAAATACCACGGCAGACTACAAATTAATGACTTATCTTGGAGCCACTAGAGAACTGAGGTTGCAAGACAAACAATTTACCTGAAATCTGGAGACAGATGTTTGCTGGGAGAACAGGACCCAAGCATTTGTTTATCTAGAACAGAAGCCACTGAACAGTGTATGCGTCAATATGATTCAGCTAGAAATTCCTAACAAATTGCTAACAGCCGAGAGGAGGATAATATAAGAGAGGCTTCTCTTGCAGGATTCCTCCTGGGAATTCCACCAGGTGATGGTAGACAGGATTAGAAGATATTTCTGAGAAAACTTTCTTGTATTACTGGCTGAGAGAGGGCACCATTAGCCATTGACACACTTGGCAGACTCACATCCCAAAACTTCTGGAGAACAGGACCCAAGCATTTGTTTATCTAGAACAGAAGCCACTGAACAGTGTATGCGTCAATATGATGATTCAGCTAGAAATTCCTAACAAATTGCTAACACCCGAGAGGAGGATAATATAAGAGAGGCTTCTCTTGCAGGATTTCCTCCTGGGAATTCCATCAGGTGATGGTAGACAGGATTAGAAGATATTTCTGAGAAAATTTTCCTGTATTACTGGCTGAGAGAGGGCACCATTAGCCATTGACACACTTGGCAGACTCACATCCCAAAACTTCCCTAGAGAAGAAAAGCCTTAATATGCAGAGGAAAGTGTGACAAAACCTGTACCCCAAGATTACTAGTGGAAACATGCTTCAGTTAGGGAAGAACAGAAAACAAAACCTCTACACATGGAGGAGGGACAGGAATACTGGTGAAGGTTATACTTTTGAGAACCAGGTTGACAGTGTTTCCTAAGACTGAGGCTTAATCAGAATATCAAAGAATGAGCCATCTACCCTCTTCCATCACACATGCTAGCAAGCATCCAATAAAAATAATGGCAGAATAAAAATCACTACAGATGGTGACTGTAGCCATGAAATGAAAAGACACTTACTCCTTGGAAGGAAAGTTGTAACCAACCTAGATAGCATATTAAAAAGCAGAGACATTACTTTGCCAACAAAGGTCCATTTGTCAAGGCTATGGTTTTTCCAGTGGTCATGTATGGATGTGAGAGTTGGACTATAAAGAAAGCTGAGCACCGAAGAATTGATGCTTTTGAACTGTGGTGCTGGAGAAGACTCTTGCGAGTCCCTTGGACTGCAAGGAGATCCAGCCAGTCCATTCTAAAGGAGATCAGCCCTGGGATTTCTTTGGAAGGAATGATGCTAAAGCTGAAACTCCAGTACTTTGGCCACCTCATGAGAAGAGTTGACTCACTGGAAAAGACCGATGCTGGGAAAGACTGAAAGCAGGAGAAGGAGACGACAGAGGATGAGATGGTTGGATGGCATCACCGACTCAATGGACATGAGTTCAGGTAAACTCCAGGAGTTGGTAATAGACAGGGAGGCCTGGTGTGCTGCGGTCCATGGGGTTGCAAAGAGTCAGACATGACTGAGTGACTGAACTGAACTGAACATCAGGAGGTGAGGAACAGGGAAGGCTGTTGTGCTGCAGTCCACAGGGTTGCAGAGTCAGACAGGACTTGGTTACTGAACAGCAACAACAACAGTAGGGAAAGCTACTTGAGATAGATTCTCTCTGGGGAGTAGAGGAAGACCCCAAAGCAAATGGAAAACAAAAATTCAGAAAAGCTCACTGGCAAATTAACCCACACCATAAATATAGATAGCTAAAAGACTTAAAGCCTCAAGTGCAATAAATCAAACAGAAACTTCAAATCAGCCCACTTCCTGACTAGATTATCCTGGTGTGCTGCGGTCCATGGGGTTGCAAAGAGTCAGACATGACTGAGTGACTGAACTGAACTGAACAGCAGGGAGGTGAGGGACAGGGAAGGCTGTTGTGCTGCAGTCCACAGGGTTGCAGAGTTGGACAGGACTTGGTTACTGAACAGCAACAACAGTAGGGAAAGCTACTTGAGATAGATTCTCTCTGGGGAGCAGAGGAAGATCCCAAAGCAAATGGAAAACAAAAATTCAGAAAAGCTCACTGGCAAATTAACCCACACCATAAATTTAGATAGCTAGAAGACTTAAAGCCTCAAGTGCAATAAATCAAACAGAAACTTCAAATCAGCCCACTTCCTGACTAGATTAACACAACTCACCACACTAAAGCCCTAGGCAAAGGAAAAGTAGGTCTATCTTTGAATACTAAAAAAAAAAAACCCACTTACCTTAATATCTGTTGTCTTATTCAGCATTTCCAATTTCTAATAAAAAATTATATGCACCCAAAAAGGCAAGAAACAACATAGTCTGTAAAGATGAAGCAATCATGAGAACCAGACTCACACGTTGAAGATCAGACATTATTGTGATTAATATTTTTAAAGACTTAAAGGAAAAAGTAGATAGCATGCAATACCAAATAGGTAATCTCAGTAGAGAAATGGGAACCATGAGAAAGTACTAAATGGAAATGCTAAAAAATTTTTTAAACATACACACAAACCCACAGTAACAGAGATGAAGAGCACTTTTGATGGGTTCATCATTAGAACTTAGTGAACTGAATAAGGAATGAACTTGAAGAAATTCAATAGATATTACCCAAATTGAAACCAAAGGGGGAAAATGGTGAAAACAAGCAAGCAGAAGAACAGATCATTCAGTTCTAACATAAGCATAATTGAAATCACAGGAGAAAGAGAGAAAATACGCAGAAGATATAACCTGGGGGGAAAACAAGGCTGAGAACTGTCCAAAATTAACAACAGACACAAAAGCACAGATCCAAGAACATTAGAGATAAACAAGATAAGTACCAAAACCAAACATACCTAGGTGTATCATATACAAACTGTTGCAAACAAAAGNGAGAAAGAGAGAAAATACGCAGAAGATATAACCTGGGGGGAAAACAAGGCTGAGAACTGTCCAAAATTAACAACAGACACAAAAGCACAGATCCAAGAACATTAGAGATAAACAAGATAAGTACCAAAACCAAACATACCTAGGTGTATCATATACAAACTGTTGCAAACAAAAGACAAGGGGACAATCTTAAAGGCAGTCAAAAAAGCAAGTATACATGGGACAAGGGTAAGAATCACAACAGATTTCTTGTCAGAAGCCATGCCAGCCAGAAGACAGTGGATTAGTATCTTTAAAGTTCTGGGAGAAAAAAAATCTCACAATACAAAATTCTATACCTAGTTAAAATAGCCTTAAAAAATGAATGATAATGAAATTCAAAACTTTCTCAGACAGAAAAATTGAGGAATTCATTACCAGCAAACCTACCCTGCCATAAATGTTAAAGGAAGTTCTTCCAGTTCAGTTTAGTCGCTCAGTTGTGTCCGACTCTTTGTGATCCCATGAATTGCAGCATACCAGGCCTCCCTGTCCATCACCAGCTCCTGGAGTTTACTCAAACTCATGTCCATCGAGTCGGTGATGGCATCCAGCCATCTCATCCTCTGTTGTCCCCTTCTCCTCCTGCCCCCAATCCCTCCCAGCATCAGGGTCTTTTCCAATGAGTCAACTCTTCACATGAGATGGCCAAAGTACTGGAGTTTCAGCTTTAGCATCAGTCCTTCCAAAGAACACCCAGGACTGATCTCCTTTAGAATGGACTGGAAGGATCTCCTTGCAGTCCAAGGGACTCTCAAGAGTCTTCTCCAACACCACAGTTCAAAAACATCAATTCTTCGGCTCTCAGCTTTCTTTGCAGTCCAACTCTCACATCCATACATGACTACTGGAAAACCCATAGCCTTGACTAGACGGACCTTTGTTGGCAAAGTAATGTCTCTGCTTTTGAATATGCTATCTAGGTTGGTCATAACTTTCCTTCCAAGGAGTAAGTGTCTTTTAACTTCATGGCTGCAATCACCATCGGCAGTGATTTTTTCAGACAGTAAAGCGTCTGACTGCAATGCAGGAGACCCGGATTCGATTCCTGGGTTGGGAAGATCCCCTGGAGAAGGAAATAGCAATCCACTCCAGCACACTTGCCTGGAAAATCCCATGGACGGAGGAGCCTGATAGGCTACAGTCCATGGGGTCGCAAAGAGTCGGACACGACTGAGCGACTTTACTTACTTACTTAAAAATAAGTTAGCCACTGATTCCACTGTTTCCCTATCTATTTCCCATGAAGTGATGGGACCAGATGTCATGATCTTAGTTTTCTGAATGTTGAGCTTTAAGCCAACTTTTTCACTCTCCTCTTTCACTTTCATCAAGAGGCTTTTTAGTTCCTCTTCACTTTCTGCCAAAAGAGTGGGAGAAAGGAAGTTCTTTAGGCAGAAAGAATACAATAAAGGTCAAAAGAGTATCATAAATAAATGAAGGTTAAGTAAAATCCTTTATTTGTATTTGGTCCAAAAGATAACTGTTGAAAGCAAATACAATAACAATGAAATATGTGTTTATAGCATATGTAAAAGTATAGTTAATGATAACAATGGCACAGAAATGAAAGGGAAGAATTGAAATTATAAACTCCAGTACTTTGGCCACCTCATGTGAAGAGTTGACTCATTGGAAAAGACTCTGATGCTGGGAGGGATTGGGGGCAGGAGGAGAAGGGGACTACCGAGGATGAGATGGCTGGATGGCATCACGGACTCGATGGATGTGAGTCTGAGTGAACTCCGGGAGATGGTGATGAACAGGGAGGCCTGGCGTGCTGCGATTCATGGGGTCGCAGAGAGTCGGACACGACTGAGCGACTAAACTGAACTGAACTGAACTGAAAATCCTTACCATACCTGTGAAATAGTATAAGGGATTGGGGGCAGGAGGAGAAGGGGACGACCGAGGATGAGATGGCTGGATGGCATCACGGACTCGATGGACGTGAGTCTGAGTGAACTCCGGGAGATGGTGATGGATAGGGAGGCCTGGCATGCTGCGATTCATGGGGTCGCAAAGAGTCGGACACGACTGAGTGACTGAACTGAACTGAACTGAACTGAAAATCCTTACCATACTTGTGAAATAGTATATTATTTGAAGAAAAACTCAGATTATTTTAAATGTATAAATTCTAGGGCAGAGATTTAAATTTTTTAAAATTTGAGATATAATTGACATATTAGTTTCAGGTTATCTAACATAATATTTGTATATATTCTGTAATGACCACCACAGTAAGTCTAGTTAACTTGCATTGGGCTTCCCAGGTAGCTCCTCAGTAAAGAACCACTTGCCAATGCATGAGACATGGGCTCTATCCCTGGTTGGGGCATGGCAACCCACTCCGGTACTCTTGCCTGGGAAATCTCATGGACAGAGGAGCCTGACAGGCTACAGCCCATGGGATTGCAGAGTCAGAGATGACTGAGCAACTAACACTTTCACTTTCATAGTGAAATCATTCATCTTAATTGCCTCTTTGAAGGTCTATCAAGTACAGTCACATTCTGAGATACGGGGGTTAGGACTTTAACAGTTGAATGCGGGGACACAATTCAGTCTATGACCCAGCAGCCCCTGGGAAGAGACCATAGATAGAAGAAAGCCCTGAAAACTGGCTACAGGCTGTGCAAAGAACGGCAGCCTGTCAGAGCAGGAGCTGCTGAGACTTCCAGGATCCCCGGGTGACCCAGGACACGTCTGGCTCCAGCCGCTGCCAGAAAAGCCAGCTCCCAGCTTGGCACCTTTGAATTTAGTGCCTTGACTCCCACCCTTTGGGAACTTTCCAGGGGCTCAAAGCATTTCAGCACCACCAGTGGCATGGTGATATGAGGCAGGGGCTCCTGGGGGCTGTCCTGCACTTGGCAGGGTTGTGAGCGTCCAGACCCTGTCTCCTGCTCGGCCCTCAGGAGAGCCTGGGAAGCCCACCAGGTGGGAGGGACTGATCCTTGCGGATGAGTTGGCGGATGAAGTGGGGGGAGTGGGCAACAGTGAAAGCAATCTGCTCATATTCCCTCCTCCTCCTTTGGGAAGAAAGACGGAGCATCTCCTTTTAAAGACTTCAGCTTCTGAAAGACTGGGTTTATTTTGCCTAAAGGACTCCCCGATGACTTGCCTCTAGTTTCCTCCATCTCAGTAGCAATTTTGTTATTTTCCTAACTTTGATAGCAGAATTCTTGTCCCTGTGGGGAATCTTTCAGGGACAATTTTTTTTTTTTTTTTTTTTTAACTGAATAGTGAGCTCAATGGTGACTTTCTGTTTTT
>SJYX01007344.1:257576-267871 GCA_006410675.1 Oreotragus oreotragus
AACCGACTAGAAGATGCAGGGGTGGGGGGTGGGGGCGGGTCTGCATCTCTCCCGCCCTCACGTGCATCTCTAGCGACGACTGGAAAGGACCATTTTCTGACTGGCTGGTTCCACCTGGCCTCCTTCTCTGGTAGTAAAAAGCTTCCAAAATGCTCTGGAAAACTACATTCTGCATAGAAGTCCATTGGGGTTATTTTCTAGATGATTGTTTCTTGGTAATAATTAGTACTGTGCTTCGTCGCCTCAGTCATACCTGATTTTTTTGTGGCCCTGTGGACTGCAGCCTGCCAGGCTCCTCTGTCCATGGGATTTCCCAGGAAAGAATACCAGAGTGGGTTTGCATAGAAGTCCATTGGGGTTATTTTCTAGATGATTGTTTCTTGGTAATAATTAGTACTGTGCTTCGTCGCCTCAGTCATACCTGATTTTTTTGTGGCCCTGTGGACTGCAGCCTGCCAGGCTCCTCTGTCCATGGGATTTCCCAGGAAAGAATACCAGAGTGGGTTGCCATATCCTCTTTGGGGCAATCTTCAGATCCAGGGATCAAACTCGCGTCTCCTGCATTGGCAGGCAGATTCTTCACCATTAGGCCACCTGGAAAGCCCACAGTATTTCCTTAATACTATGGAAAGCCCATAGTATTAAGAGCAATGTAATGTAATCACATTGGAAAACTAATGTGAAAGGCCCCCCCTCAGATCACTGCGTGTTGTAGATCCAGAGCAGCTCCAGGCTGGGGAGGCCACCCATTCCAAAGTCTTTTCCAGGGCGGGCACAGGTTCATCATCCTGGAGGGACAGCCATCTCCCCTCCGCTTGCTTACTTCGGGTGTCAGGGAGCCCACCCTTGACTGGGCATCCTGTCCCATGCCAGACAACTGTGAGTGTTAAAACGTTTCTTCATTTGTCCTCCTCTTAAACTTTCATTTCTGGTCTTGGTTTGTTCCCTGGAGTCAGAATAAGTCAATTCTCTCTTCTTTCTTCAAACCAGATAGGCTTGAAGTAGAGAAAATTTTATTCATTGAAATTCCCCTCAGTAAGATAACTCCATTTGTTTTGGAGAAATTCTGTTAAGCTGCTTGGAGGGTGAGTGGCTGGAGGGACCAAGGCAGGTCTGATTGTCGTTGTTCAGTTGATAAGTCGTGTCTGACGCTTCTCGACCCCATGGACTGCAGCACATCAGGTTCCCTGTCCTTCACTGTCTCCTGGAGTTTGCTCAAACTCATGTCCAGGGAACCAGTGGTGCCATCCAACCATCTCATCCTCTGTCGTCCCCTTCTCCTCCTGCCCTCAGTCTTTCCCAGCATCAGGGTCTTTTCCAGTGAGTTGGCTTTTCTCATCAGGTGGCCAAAGTTTTGGAGCTTCAGCTTCAGCATCAGTCCTTCCAATGAATATTCAGGGTTGATTTCCTTTAAGATTGACTGGTTTGATTTCCTTGCTGTCCAAGGGACTTTCAACAGTTTTCTCCAACACCACAGTTCAAAAGCATCAATTCTTCAGCACTTACTCTTCCTTATGGTCCAACTCTCACATCCATATATGACTACTGGAAAAAATATGGTTTTGACTATATGGACCTTTGCACTTGAGATAATCAGGAGCAATCTGGGACTTCCTTGGTGGTCCACTCGATAAGATTCTGTGATCCCAATGCAGGGTCCTAGGTTTGATCCTTGGTCAGGGAACTAGATCCCCCATGTCACAACTAAATATCTGGTGCAGCCAAATAGAAAAAAATGTAAACTTAAATTTAAAAAATCAAGAGCAACCTGTCCCCCTGGTGGGGGCAGACTATGGGATGAGGAAGCTAGAGAGGCTGCTTCCCCTCCAAGAGACCCCCATCCCAGCCCCAAATATTTAATATGTCTGACAAAGAATGCCAGGTGTGCCTGGATTCCTTCTGCAGACTGTCAAGGGGCTAAGTTCTTTGAAAAGATAGCAACAACCCCCTAAAATGCACTCAACTGGAACAGTAGACCCAGGGAAGGCAGGGAGGAAGTGACTAGGGCACTGCCATCACAATGGGGCCTCCCCTGGCAGCTGGATCAAAATGGGGGGCTCCTGGCTCTAGGAACAAGAGCAGCTCACACATGCAGGCATTACATCCTGTTGGAAGCCCTGGAAGGGGAGGTGTGCTTCACAAAGATCAGCAGTTCTCCTCTCCTGCAAGTTCACTTCCTTCCACGCATGAACACAGTCCTGTCTGTCCCTTGTAACCAACTAACCACAAGCCCTCTACTGGCCACACAAGTCTCCCACCTCTCAGTTCAGTTCAGTTCAGTCGCTCATTCATGTCCGACTCTTTGCCAGGCCTCCCTGTCCATCACCAATTCCCAGAGTTCACTCAAACTCATGTCCATTGAGTCGGTGATGCCATCCAGCCATCTCATCCTCTGTCGTCCCCTTCTCCTCCTGCCCCCAATCCCTCCCAGCATCAGAGTCTTTTCCAATGAGTCAACTCTTCGCATGAGGTGGCCAAAGTATTGGAGTTTCAGCTTTAGCATCATTCCTTCCAAAGAACACCCAGGGCTGATCTCCTTTAGAAGGATCAGCCTTCTGACTGGATCTCCTTTAGAAGGATCAGATTGGATCTCCTTGCAGTCCAAGGGACTCTCAAGAGTCTTCTCCAACACCACAGTTCAAAAGCATCAATTCTTTGACGCTCAGCTTTCTTCACAGTCCAACTCTCACATCCATACATGACCACAGGAAAAACCATAGCCTTGACTAGACAGACCTTTGTTGGCAAAGTAATGTCTCTGCTTTTGAATATGCTATCTAGGTTGGTCATAACTTTCCTTCCAAAGAGTAAGAGTCTTTTAATTTCATGGCTGCAGTCACCATCTGCAGTGATTTTGGAGCCCCCCAAAATAAAGTCCAACACTGTTTCCACTGTCTCCCCATCTATTTCCCATGAAGTGATGGGACCAGATACCATGATCTTAGTTCTAGTCATGGGCATTTCCTGGCTCCCATTCACACTTCCTTGATGACTCAGCCGTAAAGAATCTGCCTGCAATGCAGGAGATGTGAGTTCGATCCCTGGGTTGGGAACATCCCCTGGAGGAGGAAAACAGCAACCCACTCCAGTATGCTTGCCTGGAAATTCTCATGGACAGAGGAGCCTGGTGGGCTGCGGTCCATGGGGTCACAGAGAGCTGGACATGACTAAAGCAACTGAGCACGCACACACACATTCACAACGACAGCTCTTGAAAGTTGAGTGTAGCTCCCGCGTCAGCAGGCTGGTTGGCTTTCACCCACTCTACCTGAGCTTCTGCTTTCAGTGTTCCACTGAAACGGAAAAGGTCACCTATGACCTCCATGCTCCTGGGGTCAGGGGTCACCCTCCTCCCCATCCCTTGGAAGATACTCCCCTACACAACTGATGCCTCCCTCCTGCCAACACCTCCTTCTCTTGCCTCCTCGCCCTTCACAGATCCTCCCTGTCTCCATTGCTCGCTCCTCTTTCTGAGGATCTAGACATGTTCGCCAATCCTCAGGTCAGTCCAGGGACTCTTCTCTCCTACTTTCAGGCCTTGCATTCGTAGCCCGTCTAATCCTGCTGATGTCTCAGTTTGTAACCCTATTTTATATTCCCCCTTACAGGTGCAATGGGAATCGCAACTTTAAGATGTCCACAACTGAACTCCTTTTTGGTGGTATATCAGCCCCCTCCATGCCATTTCTGCAAATAATATGAGTCATCAGGATCTTGAAACAAAAATGTAGGTATTGGACTTCCCTGGAGGTCCAGTGGGTAAGAATCTGCCTGCCAAGGCAGGGGACGTGGTTCGATCGCTGGTTGGGGAGCTAAGATTCCACATGCTTTAGAGCAACCAAGAGCATGCCCTACAACTACTGAGCCCGCGCGCTGCAGCTACTGAGGCCCACGCGCCTAGGGCCTGAGATCCGAAGCAAGAGAAGCCTGCAGCAAGAAGCGCATGCCTTACAAGGCAAGAGTACCCCGTGATCACCTAGAGCAAGCTAGAGAGAGCCTGCGGGCGGGAACCAAGACAGCGCAGGCAGAAACAAACATGCAAGTAGCACAGGACTGAAATTCCAGCATCAAACACTCAAATTAAGAGAGTAGGTGTCATTTCCACACCTTCCTTTTCAAAATCATATCCGGCAGTATGCGAATATTACCCTTTTAAAAGCATTTTGAACCACCCACTTCTCTCCACCGCCACCATGATCCCACATGGACCATGGCAACAGCCTTCCAGCCTCCTGCTTCCACTGTCNCAGCATCAAACACTCAAATTAAGAGAGTAGGTGTCATTTCCACACCTTCCTTTTCAAAATCATATCCGGCAGTATGCGAATATTACCCTTTTAAAAGCATTTTGAACCACCCACTTCTCTCCACCGCCACCATGATCCCACATGGACCATGGCAACAGCCTTCCAGCCTCCTGCTTCCACTGTCTCCCCACACAAACCATTCCCATCCATCAGCTACAGCCGTCTTCTTCAAATATATATCCCATCCCCTCTATCATTCACCTTCGCGGACTCCCAAAGCGCTCAGAACAAATCTGTCTCTTCACATGGCCTGCTTCTTGATGTCCACTCCTCCTTCCCCTCATCCCGAGCATGCTAGATGCACTGTTCTAGAACAGGCCAAGTTCAAGGGACTGGGACTTGGTAGAGTGGTTCCCTTTTCCTGGAGTGTTTTCCCCCAGATCTCTGCATGGCTGGCTCATGTCTATAACTAAGTCATCTCTTGAGCAAGGGCTTCCCAGGCGACATTAGTGGTAAAGAATACGGGAGACACAGACACTTGGGTTCAATCCCTGGGTCAGGAAGATCTCCCGGAGGAGGTCATGGCAACCCACTCCAGCATTCTTTGATCTCTGCATGGCTGGCTCATGTCTATAACTAAGTCATCTCTTGAGCAAGGGCTTCCCAGGCGACATTAGTGGTAAAGAATACGGGAGACACAGACACTTGGGTTCAATCCCTGGGTCAGGAAGATCTCCCGGAGGAGGTCATGGCAACCCACTCCAGCATTCTTAACTGGAGAATCCCATGGACAGAGGAGCTTGGCAGGCTATAGCCCATAGGGTTGTAAAGAGTCAGACATGACTGAAGCGACTGAGGACACACATATCTCTTGAGCAANACACTTGGGTTCAATCCCTGGGTCAGGAAGATCTCCCGGAGGAGGTCATGGCAACCCACTCCAGCATTCTTAACTGGAGAATCCCATGGACAGAGGAGCTTGGCAGGGTATAGCCCATAGGGTTGTAAAGAGTCAGACATGACTGAAGCGACTGAGGACACACATATCTCTTGAGCAAACCCTTTCCTAACCAGCCAGTCTCCAGGAGACTTTCGGCCACAACCAAGTCCCTCTGTTTCAGGCCCACCATTGCATGCGATTCTCCTGTTACATTTTCCTCATTTTCATGGTTATTTACGCAGTGCACCTCCCATAAATAGAATGCAGGTTGCCCATTTGCTCCTCAGGCTGCCCCTAGTCCCCTGGGAGAGCGTCCACACACAGGTGGGGTGCTACATGAAGTGAAGGAATGAATGGAAACACCCTGTTTTCTGTGTAGGTGATTAGGATGACAAAATACAAAAGAATCCTCACACTTTCTCCAGTCCTTTTATGGAACTGAAGGGTGGGAGTGAAGGTGGTCACCAGGGGAAGCATCATGAGGTACCTTATCCCCAGGACACATGTCTTAGTCTGTTTCGGCTACTATAACAGAATGAATGGCTTATAAACAACAGAAATTGGTCTCTCATAGTTCTGAAGTCCAGGAAATCCAAGATCCAGGTGCAGACTCAGCACCTGGTGAAAGCCCTCTTTTTGGATGTATACGGCCATCTTCTCACTGTATCCTCACACGGCAGAAGGGGCAAGGGAGCTCTCTGGGGTCTCTTTTATGAGGGCACTAATCCCATTCATAAAGGCTCCATCCTCTTGATCTAATCATCTTCCCAAATCCTCACCTCCTAACACGTTGCACTGGGCATTCGGATTTAACCTATGGATTTGGGGACGACACAAAAATTCAGCCTCTAGCCATGCAAGAGCCCTCAAGGCAAGTTTAGTGCTCCTTTTGTGTTATGTCTCTGAGGACACACTCACTTCCACACTACTACTTTTTAAAATGGGGATCCACTCAAGGGTTGTAGTTAAAAGCATGGGGCCTGGGGTCACTTCCAGGCACTCTGCTATGAGATCTTGGACAGGTGACCTTAATCGCAATGAAGTACCTCTTGTTTCCTTATCTGCAAAGTGGAGATAGGTTCTTATCTCTGAAGGATTGTGGAGAGGATTATAAACAATAATCTGAGAAGCACTCAGGGCCGTGCCTGGGACAGAGGAGAGACTCAGGAACTGCTGTCTTTATTGTTAGGAAAACCGAGGCTGACAATTCCTTTCAGGCTTTTACCGTCTCCGCTGCCATTCTAGACTGCCCACATCATCTTAAATTTTGCTCTCTGTCTCAACTCCTCTTGTTAGGGAAGAGGGTCACCACACCTCCACGCAGGGCAGAGGGAAGGGTGGCAGCTGCAATATCACCAACCGCAGCCCCCCGCAATGAATTCCCTGAGTCTGAAAACTCTATGCTCTCCTAACTTCTCAGGTGCCAGAGAGAAAAAAAGCCAGTCCTGAAACACAGAGAGGGTATCAACCTGTATTTGAACAAAATGGAACCAAATACCTTTGATCTCACAGTGAAATCCGTTGCCTCAGAACGGTTCATCTGGAATGTTCTGCTGACAGGAGAAACCACGGCGCTGAGGAATAATAGCCAGCACGGCTTCTTCTTAGTTAAAGCTATTCATGTCCAAGCTCCTGGAGCAAGACTGGACGAAGGGAGTGCTTGCTTAGAGCATGTGCCCCAGCGAACTCTGCACTGGTGTTCTCTGCTGCTGCTGCTAAGTCACTTCAGGCGTGTCCGACTCTGTGCGACCCCAGAGACGGCAGCCCACCAGGCTGCCCCGTCCCTGGGATTCTCCAGGCAAGAACACTGGAGTGGGTTGCCATTGCCTTCTCCAGTGCATGAAAGTGAAAGGTGAAAGTGAAGTCGCTCAGTCGTGTCCAACTCTTAGCGACCCCATGGACTGCGGCCCGCCAGGCTCCTCTGTCCATGGGATTTTCCAAGCAAGAGTACTGGAGTGGGGTGCCACTGCCTTCTCCTCTAAGAGAATGTGATTAATAGATCAATTTGATTGGGACTCATGAGGATGGAAAAATACAATAAAAGGAGCAGAACTTAGGGTATATAAAATCAAATTATACTATAGATGAGATCTTTTTTATTCTGAAGGCTAAATGTCCCCAGTTACACACATTCCCATGGAGACTGGCTTGTTCACAGGAACAAATTGGAAAGGTTTTTAAAAAGAGAGGCGTTATATAATTGACACATAATTCTGAGATTTCAATACATGCTCTTACTCTGCTGGCTTCTGCACATTCATCCTGCTTAATGTACTGATAACCTAGTCTTCAACAGAAACAAACAGGTTAGATTAATGAGATGCTGAAAAATGTCAGCTTTAAAGGAAATCTTATATTTTTAATGCATTGTATCAAATAGTTGTAAAGAGCCAAAAATCTACAGTAGCTTCTGATTTCCAAAAGTGAACACCAAAGTTTTCCTGGGGCGGGGAGAATCTCACACAACCCAAACTCCCCAATCAACCCAATATGCGGTTTGACCATGAACTCTCATTCAACGAAACTCCACACACTGCATTTAACTCAGTCGCTGGAGGGCGCGCTCTCAGCCTGAGTAAAAACCACGCTTACACATGTGTCAGGCCTGAAGCCTTTTATTCGACAGGCAATGCATTGTTCAATGGTGAAGGACATGGATGGCGAGTGGAAAAGTTTAAAGCCTAGTTTTGGAAGGAGTCTATGAATCGATGCAGCCCGCTGTGTTCCTTCCACTCCTTCGTGGAGTGGCTGCCTTCAGGTAAGCGGACCGTGTGATAGCTGCTCTTGGAAAAACGTCTGCATTTCACCATGAATGTCATGCCTAACGGTAAACGTGAAAGGAGAAGACGGACTCCGCAGGCAGGACGGGGGCCCAGAGACACAAGCTGATCTCTGGTGGAGGCGCGGGCACACGTTCTCCTGGAAGGCAACCTGAGTTCTGTATCCGCGCTTCATCTGCAGTTTCTTCCCTGCCTGAGCCCTCTCTCTCTGGGGGATTCTGAAAGACTCCTTTTCATACCTGTGGGCACAGAACCTCGTCCCTGGCCCTTTTCAATGGTGTTCTTGTCTTCGGGCGTCTCTGGCCCGGGGCCCGTGGCCGTGCGTCCGTCTGAGTTGCTTGCCTGGTTCCTCCCTCTTCCCTGAGATCGTTCTCTCGAAACCTGATGATAAAAGCGCTCTTCAGTTTCACAGTCTGTTTGCCTTGATTGAGTGGCAGTTTGAAAGGAAGTGACTCGTCAAGGAAGGAGACGTTCTTTACCAGAGCACTGTAAACCTATTTTATAATTTGGGGCATGTCACTCCAAGCTTGCGATTTCTTTCTGGCCAGCTCCATCCAGGAGGGCTGATCGGTGCTGCTGTAGCTGGCTCGCTTCAGCTGATGCAATTCTTTCTCCATCATCACTGCCGACTGGGCTGCTGGAGAGAAGAAAAAACAAACGGAAACATGAGAAAAGAGCTTGGATTTGCACTTAAGCTTCTTGGAGGCCTTTTAAAAAACACGTCTAGAGTCTTAACCATGGTCTCAGGCATAAAACGTGCCAATGTGTGAAGAAGATGTCGGCATAGGATAATTTACAGTTCCAGCAATGTGGCGAGTTGAGAGAAACTTCCATGATAAAACTGCAGGAACTCTGTGTGTAAATATTCTTAACACCACTGAAAGGGACACTTAAGATAGGGTTGCTGCTGCTGCTGCTGCTGCTGCTGCTAAGTCACTTCAGTCGTGACCGACTCTGTGTGACCCCATAGACGGCAGCCCACCAGGCTACTCCATCCCTGGGATTCTCCAGGCAAGAACACTGGAGTGGGTTGCCATTTCCTTCTCCAATGCATGGAAGAGAAAAGTGAAAGTGAAGTCACTCAGTCTGTCCGACTGTTAGCGACCCCATGGACTGCAGCCCACTAGGCTACTCCGTCCATTGGATTTTCCAGGCAAGAGTACTGGGGTGGGGTGCCATTGCCTTCCCCGTAAGATAGGGTTAAGATAGTGAATTGTGTTATGTATATTTTAAGAAAAATGAAAACTAAACTGAAAAATACGGTTACACGCCACAAGAAAGCTGAATCTAGAAACATTATGCTCAGCGAAAGAGGCCGGAAACAAGAGAACACATATTTTATGATGCCATTTATAAGAAGGGTCCCCCCAAAAGGCAAATATACAGAGAGACAGAAAACAGATTAGCGGTTGCTTAAGCTGGAGGGGAGCATGGTGAATGACTGTGAACGGGTATGGGGTAGCTCTTTAGGGTGAAGGAAATGGTCCAAAATTGGACTGTGATGGTTGGACAACTTGATAAATATATAACACTGAATTGCATGCTTAAAATCGCTGAGATTTTTTTTTTTTTTGGCCGTGTAAACGATTATCTCAATAAAAGCTGTTTTTTAAAGAAATCAACATACAACATTATAAAGTGATTATTAGTGCTGTTTAGATGAAGACTCTTTTCAAGACTGCATGCACTGCAGCCCGCCAGGCGCCTCTGTCCATGTGATTCCCCAGGCAAGAATACTGGAGTGGGTTGCCATTTCCTCCTCCAGGGGATCATCCTGACCCAGGGATTGAACCTTCGTCTCCTGCTTTAGCAGGTAGATTCTTTATCACTGAGCCACCAGAGAAATAAAGTCACTCTTCTGTAAGTAAAAATAAGTAAATAAATAAATAAATAATTGAATGATCAATGTGGCAGGACTTCCTTGGTGGTCCAGTGATAAGACTCTGCATTCTCAATGCAGGAGGCCTGGGTTCAATTCCTGGTCAGGGAACTGGATCTCACATGCCGCAACTAAAGATTCCATGTGTCACAACCAAGACTCGGTGCAGTAAAATAAACAAATATTAAAAAAAAAAAAATTAACGTGGCAGCAAGTAATTCAGAAAAGACAAAACAGGACAAAACAAAGCAGGACCAAACCTGGAAATGCATTTCTAAGGGCTCAGCACTATTTCCGGGTTTCATACCCAAATTCTGATGGGACAAGGAGACTCCTCTTTGCAGCCCCTCCTGGAGGCGGAGCTTTGCCCCCTGCCTCTGGTCCGCAGGAGGCCTGGCCGGGGCCAGCAGGAACGACTTGCTGCGGACAAAGTCGGCTTGCTTCACGGG
>SJYX01007345.1:0-12122 GCA_006410675.1 Oreotragus oreotragus
ATTTTCTAATAGTTACCTAGTTATGTCATATGAACTTTTGGACTGAGACAGAAAGAATGAGAGTACCTGTGTTATAGCAGTGGATTTAATAACTTGTAATTTTGTAACTATTATATGAATTGTAATTTTGAAATAGTCATGAGTATAGAACATACCTGCAATGACTATGTGATATGAAAATATCTCTGACTTCTGTAGCATATGAGATCACTTTGGTCTGTTGCTTACATTCATAATGGAAGGAAATGCTAATTTAGAGATAGCATTTAGTGAAAATAAAGATGATTTCCCCCCCCAATCCCTTTGTATAGATCCTTAAAATCTAAAGAATCTGTGGTCCTTCAATTTGTAAACAATAAGATCGATTCTAGCCACTTGTCTTTCTGTCTCTTGAATCATAGCCTGAAAAGAAAAAGGAAGATAAGCCCCAAGTATTATATTTACAGATTATATTCTTCCTCATAAATGTGTGTCTAGGAAGAAGAAAATTCTTTAAGTAGAGAGAGATTAGGATGTAGAAATAATAAAGTCTAGTTTTACCTGTAATTGCTTAGTAATAACCCTGGGTGAGTTATTGTCATTTAGTTAATGAAGATGACAATCTCAAAAATGAACAGAAGCTGTTGAATGGGTGCCAGAATTCAGATTCTTACTACATTGGAGTGTCTGAGAAGTAGAGTATGGGGAAATAGATGTGATGTAACATAGTAGTGAACACTACTAGTTTTCTCCATCTTACTCTTGGTGAAGTGGAGGATGTATTTTATTTAGTATACATCGTTGTAACTTTTCACTAATTTCTCACCTTAAAGATTACTGTACCTCATAATTGTTACATTGTTTCTGTTTTTCTTAGTCTCTTGTTTATCAGAGACATATTTTTGGATGGTTGATATTTTCTGAGTGATCCTCAAGGATCTGAAGGGTAGGGGAGAGGGAAAACTGGAAGAATACTTTCAGTGGAAGACTGGAAAGTTAAGGGTCCCTGTCTTGTTGGTTTGAGGAATGATTGGGAATACCAGGTTGCTGGTATACTAACATTATTCAATGTAATTATCATTTGTTTTCCCCATGCTCAATAAAAATGAGTTTTCCTCAGTTGTAACTGATTGTTTAGTGCTATTTTTAAAATTTTAGCTGCCTTGAATGTATATGTTAAAAATGAATTATGTCCTTTATTCTTAAATGCTATACATAGTGTATCAAAAGGCATCCTCTCACTCTGAGAATCACATGGAAAAGATGTTTTGAGTGTGATACAAATGATACCTATTAATTGTTTTTTATTAGGCTACTTGGTACACTTAAAATCTTTAAATGCCATACATAAGTTTTTATGTGTTTATAGAATTTTAGGTGAGTTATTTTAGCCCTGAGTAACTCAGATTGCAAGGTCTTGTAAAGAAAAGTTTTCAGTTTTGATGCTAAACATTTTCCGTAAGTTTATCTCTCATAGTGATTTTGAAGTTAATAATGTAATGACCCTTTCTTACTGTCTGCATTACCTATTCAGTCCTTGATGTTGGTTGATAATGTGTTTTATACTTTTTAATGAAGGGCTTTGCACCATTTATCTCGCCTGAGAGACCTGGTTGATGATACCAGTGGGAAACAGTCACCGAAAATATGAAGAGGAAAGTAAAAGTTTAACCAATAAATAGTCACCACAGAACAAAATGTATTTTTTTCATATCGCTTAACCGGACAGTTAACTATAAGCCATATGTTATTCTGTGATTGGTTCAAGTATTACATATTTTTTAAAAACCAGACTTGAAAATGTCCATATATTTTTTTGTGGCCTCTCCTCATTTTGTGCCAAAATACCAGAGGTGAATTGGGAGGACCCATAGCCCTAGTCTGACTTTGGTCTTCAGGCTATCATATGTCGAATAGTCAAAGATGGATGATTTCTGTTCTTGAAGCTTACATGGACTTATACCTTCTTCAGCATCCTCATGATTTTATTATTTGATTCTGGATCATTTAGAAGCTTTTCTTGGTTTCCATCCAACATCTTTTAAGTTAAATAGACTCATAAAGGTAGCATCCAATGTAAGGAACTTAAGGAATAGCAAAATTGTTGATGTATCTTATCCATATGGAAATATGTTACTTTCAAGTTTCATAAAGCAGTGCTAAAAGGAATGTTGTTTTATATTGTGAATTCCAGGAAAACCTCATTTAATTAATGCTTTGATTTTATGTGAGAATATTTGACAGTACTTGACAGTTTTTAAAACATTTTGTGGGGGATATTTAAGAATTTAACATTTTGATATTTCTTAGATTTAAATTTTAAGGTTAGCCCAAACTACTAAAAACTATATTTGACCAATTGCTTTATGAAATTTGGTAACTGAAATGACTATGGAAAATCAGTAACTATATTAAAGCTATTTTGTAAATGCTGAACTTTATTTAAAGCAATCTGTAGTCTTGAAGATTTGTCACTAGCTAGAACTAAACAGAGCTCTCTAATTTTGCAGCTTCTATCAAGTGGACTTCTGATAAGCAGGAGGCATGTTTACTAACAAAATGAAGAAATAAGTCATAATATGTGGCAAAGTATATTTAAAAAGCCTGATGAAATTAAATAGTATGTTTGTATGTATACAGATTAACACTACTCAGATTTTGGAGCATTTTTTGCTAGTACCTTTACTGTCAAATAAGAATTTCGAAGCATATTGGGTGAAAGAATTCTTGGCCCCCGCCCCACCACCTCAATTTAAAATACCACATAAGACCTTTGTTGCAGAAATTACATGTCAAAGATGGTAGAGTGAATCCTGTCTTTTTTCCCTTGCCTAGTGAATCAGAGTCACTACTGTTCTTTTTGCCCAGTTTGAGAGTCACTTGCTAGTAAGTTTGTTTTGTTTACTCTGGATGTGTTTTTGCCACCCACATTCAATTTTCTGATTATGGTCTTTTGCTTCACAGCAAATAGTTTGCATACAATGAAACAAGACATTACTTTGATGATTTAAGTGTGGATGGGTTGATTTTAAGTTGGATGAGCTGAGCTTTTTAAGTGGATGAATGAATGGATCTGAGTTGAGCATGTTTCAAGGAAATCCAGGACTTGACAAATTCTAAAGGCACAGCAGATAACCAGATAATTATGTATTACATGTTGATCAGACATGATATATTTAGTGTACATAGAAGGAATCTGCAAAGGGACTGTGCTTAATGACTCTGTAACACTGATTTGGTTAGTGCTTCATTTGCAAAAACACATTTCCAATACTAAATAAGATAAACTTGTTTCTAGAATTTTAACTAATATTTTAAGAAACTTGATACTTATACCAAAGTGTTTTTTGTATTAAATATGGAAGTTTTAAGTTTTTAGCGAAAAAGAGAAAACTTTAAATGATTAATTGTAATCTTTTAAAAATATATCAGTGATTCAATAAGAAAAATGTAAATGATAAATGTCCAATAAATTATTTAAGGAATTTAAATATTTTAGCATTTATTATTTTGAGATTTCCAAAGGAAAAAAGACAACAGTATTGAGACAACTGAGTTGGGAATTTAAGGCAATTAGATAGCATTGTGAATATAAGGCTTTATCAGCCTTTTTCTCTTTTAGGTGTATTGGAAAATATTGAATAGAAAAAGTGATAAAACTTTAATGACATTTCAAGTTTTTAATTGAGTATGAAAAAATTGAACAAACCTCATTACAAAAATTAAGATCCAGGGATAAAACTGTGATGAATATGTGAAGACTTGAACTTAACTACATTTTCTTTATTATCAGTAGGAACTCTTCAGTTTTTTCTGGGATAATTTATTTCAGATTTGTAGAGATTTCTGACCACATTGGGGAACTCTGTGTTGGGTTAATTTGGGTTATGTGTTTCTCTCTAGTTTTGTTATTTCTTGTTGAAGTTTATAAATGTGGGTTTTGGGGGGTATTTTGTATATTTAATGTTTGGGATAATGTTAAATCATACGTAGTTATACCAGAATATCGCCTGAAGTTAAGTCATGGCAAGATTTTATTCCCCCAATGTTTTGAATATGTGGAATCATTCATAGTTTTGATTTTATGTTTCCTCTGTTTCTGTCCTGCTTTTCACAGTGTCTCAAAATCTTTTTGGTAGAAGTGCTCTCAGAAGTAAACTTGCCAAGGGGGTGGGCTGAATTGGGGGATTGGGATTGACCTGTGCAATACATTGTGCTGTGCTTAGTTGCTCAGTCATGTCTGACTCTTTGCGGCTCCATGGACTGTAGCCTGCCAGGCTTCTCTGTCCATGGGGATTCTCCAGACAAGAATATTGGATGGGTTGTCATGCCCTCCTCCAGGGGATCTTCCCAACCCAGGGATCAAACTCAGGTCTCTCACACTGCAGGTGGATTCAGTACCTTCGGAGCTACCAGGGAAGCCCAGGAATAACGGAGTGGGTAGTCTATCTCGTCTTCAAGGGATCTTCTGACCCAGGAATGGAATGAGAGTCTCCTGCATTGCAGGCAGATTCTTGACCAGCTGAGCTACCTGGGAAGCCCATATAATTACAATGTATAAAGTAGGTAACTAATGAAAACCTACTATATAGCACAGGGAAACTACTCAGTGCTCTGTGGTGACGGAAAGGGGAAGGAAATCCAAAAAAGGGAATATGTGCAGCTGATTGACTTTGCTGTTCAGCAGAATATTATACAACATTGTAAAGCAACTTTTCCAATAAAACTAATTAAATGGCTAAAAGGCAAGTAGCATGGAAGGGAACAAAACTGATATATGGCTAAGATCTTTTTTGAACAAAAACTAGTTTTTTTATCTTCCCAGTTTATTCTACATTGTCCTTACTGTAGACCAGACCTGACCAGTTCACAGTGTAGCAGCCTCTTTACTGAGACTAGTCCATTTGCCTCCTAATAGCTGTTTCAGCCTTAAGCATTCTTCCCCTCATTTTTGGTTCAAAGATATCCTGACTAGTCTTTGCAAGACACTGTTATACATACCACTACTATAATCTTACTGATTTATTTCAGCAAGTTTGCTGTAGCTAAATTGCTTTACTCAGATCTCCCAAACTTCGTATGTGTGTTTTCATTTTCACCTTTGTACGTATTGTTTCCCATACTTGAAATACTGTGCCATTTCTTTAAAGCTCTGACAGAGCTTATCCTTTATTCCCCAGACACTTTAACCTTCCAAACTGGTAGACTGGTTTTCCTTTTTCTTTCCCCATCACGTGTTTAACTGTTAGAGTTCTTATTTTAAGTATTGGATGTACCTATTGTAGTAGGATTTATATCCCTAGGGGAGAAAATGTCTTAAAAAATATTAGAAGATTGATTTTGTTTTGTCTCCTTGACAGTGTGTCTTACATGTGATGTAATAACCAGGGACATGTTAATCGATTATTTTAAACCAGGTTTCCTGTATAAGATTGTAAGTTCATGGTAGAAACCACATCCTTTATGTGATGTCCTACAAATCTTTTTTAAAATGAGGTAAATCTCTTTTGGAAGAGGTTTCTTTTTTGATACTACAGTTTATCAAACAAGATTAACATTTATTTATTTTGGATGACTTGGCTGTAAGCTTTCTAACGTCTTGAGCCTTCAAGACTTTTATGGTTTTGGGGTTTTTCTATATTCTGCATTTCATCAGGTACATGACCTATGTTACAAATCTGTTACCCAGACTAAGTCTAGGGAAACTTTCAGTGGCTGGTTTTCATTGTGTTGCTTCTGTGAGCCTGGCTAGACGGGAATCTGTCAGTCTGTGTCCAGTCTAGAAACAAACCACACAGTGATTTTAAACAGGAGCAACTCAATATACAAAAGTTTTAAACTAGTCAGAACCACTGGAGTTCAGTGTTTGCAGCAGCTGATGAAGCAGTGTTTCCCTGGACCTGGCTGCCTGCCTGCCTCCCAGGTTCCGCAGAGGGGAGGGGAAGTTCTAAATTATGACAAATCTTATCTGGTACCCCAGAGATAAGGGAGTGGATTCAAGGAGGGACAAGCTTGCAAGTACTCAAGGACAAGGGATCTCAAATGGGAGTCTGATCTTGTTGAAGGGGCAGCCCACTGGATGGCAGAGAAGTTTACAGGCTTGCCCAAACCAGTCTGTTTGCAGTCACTGGGCAAGCAAGAAGCCACCCTCCAAGATTCAGGGAAGCTGCAGCTAGTGACCAAGTGTGGGCCTGGAGAGGGAGTGAGGGAACCTTCCACGTGCTGGATGATGCTGGCTGGATGCCGGGAGCAAAATGGGATTGTGTTGGGAAAGTTGAAGGTGATCACCGGCCTGGGCCAGGTCTGTGTGACATTGCCAGGGAGAGCCATGCATTCTGGGACTGTGACTGGGCCAGAGAACCACGGGGTTTCTTCGTAGCCATCTAGATAACTGACGGAGCTGCCGGAAATCCGCGAGTGAGCCCCTTCAGGGTGTTTGGAGCTGAGAGACTATGAATTGATGACTGGCTCGGAAACTTGTCAAATTCTTTAAAATTGCTTCACCTGTCCAACTCTGACACCCTGTTTTGCAATATAGCCTGTCCAAACCAATAACCTGGCATAAAGGTAAAATAACAAAAATGTCAGCTCATTTAGGAAACAGGCCCAATAAGAAACCTTGGGTCAATATTTTCAAAATCTAACTTGATAATTTTATATAAAACAACTAGAAATCTGGGACTATTATAAACATTCTGGAATTATACAAATGAAGATCAGGATTTCAGAGGAGTAGATTGCATTCAATTTTTCATCGTGGTAGCACATAGATATATGAGTGTTTCTGGAAATGGAGCATTTTTTGCAATTGGAATACTTTGCATTGTAGTATATTGCTTCAATTAGGCCGTGATTTGTTTTTCTGTGTCTTCCACATATTACCCTTATTTAATTTTGCCTTTCAAGGCAATCTCATATACACATTTTGGTCTTAAAATACTGAAACAAGCAAAAATAATGCTACTTCCATCTTTCAGGCTGTTTTTCATTTCCAAATACTTAGGACACAATTTTATGTTCATAATTGCCTCACTTGTAATAATGCCAGCTGGCTTTCCTTTTATTGTTTAAATGTCTAAATCGTACAGGTGATCCAGAGCCCTACTTAACAGAATGCTGGAGTATGCATTTATTTTGCACATTAAAAAGAGGATTAACATATTAGTTTTCAGGTGTACGACATAATGATTGAATGTTTATGTGTAAGTATAGTTAATATCCACCCACTTTATTTTTTCTTATTGCCACCCATAGCTAATTTTTTCCAGCTTTGTTGAGGTATAATTGACAAATTGTAAAGATATTTAAAGTGTATGTTATGGATACACATTGTGAAAAGATTCTCCCATCTTGTTAATATATTCATCACCAATTACTATCTTTTTTTGACAGTTAATTTTTTAAAAATATGGAATCACATGTCCAAGATGTGTAGAATAGGTACATGAAATATCTACGTATGATTCTTCGATGATTTATTATTCCATTCAGCTAGCATGCATTTGACTTCCCTTGGTGGCTCAGACGGTAGTGCCTACAATGTGGGAGACTCAGGTTCAACCCCTGGGTTGGCAAGATCCTCTCGAGAAGGAAATGGCAACCCACTCCAGTACTCTTGCCTGGAAAATCCCATGGACGGAGGAGCGTGGTAGGCTTCAGTCCATGGGGTCACAAAGAGTTGGGCACGACTGAGCGACTTCACTTTCACTTTCCAGCATGCATTTGGCTCTTTGTGGAGGTGGGAAGGAGGAGAGGAGAGGGTAGGGGTAGGAGAGATGATGGCAAATAAGGTATGACTTACCAAGAGGAACTCGATGGAAATATGTAAACAGATACAGTTATATAACCACCAGGTATTGTTTCAGAGAAATGAAGCTGGAACAATAGCTATTACGGCACAGATGATGGAGCAGCTAAGTGGCTAGGAGAATCAGGAACAAATTCACTTGGGAGGGGATAGTTGAATTGATCTCCAGAATGAACAAGTTTGTCATCAAAGAAATTGGACTGAAGGATGTTTAGACAGAGGAAGACATTCAAAGGGTCTTCCTTGGTGGCTCAGTGGTAAAGAATGTGCCTGCTAATGTGGGAGATGTGAGTTCAATCCCTGGGTCAGGAGATCGCCTGTAAATGGCGGCCCACTCCAATATTTGTGCCTGGGAAATCCCATGGACAAAGGAGCCTGGCGGGCTACAGTCCATGGGGTCAGAAAAGAGCCGGACATAACGACTAAAACGCAACAGCAACAAGACGTGCAAAGACCTGAGTTAAAAAGGCCTGATAGAAAATTTTTTATTGAGTTGGGTATATTGTGTGTGATAGTGGAGGAAACTTGTGCTTTAATATCAGGCAGATGTGTTTTATGATTCTACCATTTATTAACTTGTGACAAGCTCCTTGATCCTGCTTGAGGCTTCATTTAAAATTTCCCTTTCATTTGTAACAGCTGCTTTGAAGTTTTGTTTCAAGGATTGAATGACAACGCCTGACATCTGTGATCTTAGTAAACACTAGCTGCTAATAATGCTAATACACTGAGGTAAGGGAGGTGCTAGGAATAAGGCATAGGCTGATTCTACCCTTGTGGTTCCCCCTTCTACTCTACGTTATTGTCAGGTTGCGCAGTTGTGTCCAACTCTGCGACCCCATGGACTGCAAACTCATGAGATCAGTTAAACTCAAACCCCGGAGTTTGAGTCCTGATGCCATCCAGCCATTTCATCCTCGCTGTTGTCCCCTTCTGCCTTCAGTCTTTCCCAGCATCAGGGTCTTTCCCAATGAGTTGGGTCTTTGCAGCAAGTGCCAAAGTATTGGAGCTTCAGCATCAGTTTTTCCAGTGAATATTCAGGGTTGATTTCCTTTAGGATTGACTGGTTTGGTCTCCTTGCTGTCCCAGGGACACTCAAGAGCCTTCAACACCACAGCTGGAAGGCAGTTTTTCAGAGCTCTGCCTCCTTTATGGTAGAGCTACATGCTCTACATTACAGGAAGAATTACTGAAAAACGCGTCTGATGATGTATCTCTTAAGCTTTCCAGTGGCTTCCTGCTGGAAGACTAGTTGTGAAGTTCCCGCCATACCCTGAAGAGCCAACGCCCCGCCCATCACTCCTCGAGGGGGAAGCCTTTGCTACCGCTCTGCTTTCCCAGATTCAGCCTGCTGTTTCCAAGTAACCACAAATATGCCTCTGCGTCCAGGCCTCTGCAGTGTCCTCCATCTTGTCAGTCTTTCCACAAACGCCTCTTAATCCCCTCCCTTACTTGAGGTGTCTGCTCAAATGCCGCTCTACCAGACAAGCCTGCCCTCCTCCCCTCCCTGCTATTATACTTGACTCGTGGTGGTGGTGGTGGATTGGGCACTAAGTCATGTCTGACTCTTGGAACCCTATGGCCTAGCCAGGCTCCTCTGTCCATGGGATTTCCCAGGCAAGAATACTGGGATGGGTTGCCACTTCCTTCTGGGGATCTTCCTGACCCAGGGATTGAACCCACATCCCTTGTGTGTCCTGCTTTGGCAGGCAGATTCTTTTATCAACTGAACCACCAGGGAAACTCCTACCTTATTTTTCTTCACTGAATCTTGAGGGCCGGAACTGTGTATTATACACTATTTACTCCTCAACAACTAGGATAGTGCCTAGCGGTAATTTAAAGAGCTACATAAATATTTCTCTGAGGACCAGAGAGTGGCTTGGGGACTCTTCTGAGGCAATTGGTGTGCTCAGCTGAGAATTTTGGATTTTATCCCCTAGGCAAAAGGGACCTATGTTTTTGATGCAGCCTTGAGTGAATATTAATTTTTGTTGTTTCTACATTGATTTATGGCTGCAGTCAGACTGAACTGTTTTCCAAATAAGTCTTTAAAATCTGATACCACAGCATAAATGCATTATGTTGGTAAATTTTTTTAGGAAGTAAAACTATAAAGCAGGCCTTATTTAGTTTTTTGCTCAATTAGTTTTACTGATGTTCCTTTGATGATTTATTGTAAAATAAGTCCCTAGAATATAGGTTTGTTTTTTTTAAATAATTATGTTTAGAGGACTATTTATTTGTCTCAGGTTGAAGTACTAGATGCTATTTGATTTACTGAATGATTTATGTGGGATTTTGGACACGAGTATAAGACGACAGAAGCACAAAGGCGTCTCGGAGTGGGATGCAGAAGTCCTCGTGACGGGGGCCCCGGCAGGGCCTTGATAATGCCCCCAGCAAACGAGCCGCTCAGCACGCCTTCAGGCCATTTCCGCCTGCATTCTAGACCTGAGGGACATACGACAAATTTTATTTATTTCATCATCTCCAGTTAAAGCGGTGTCAATTTTCTATTAAAAATGACCAAAGTTTAGCAAACGTTTTCCAACTTTCTGCTGTAGTTCTCATTCATTGTGTGTGTGTTTCTCAGATTTCTTAAGAGAGTTTAAACTTTAAATGTCTTATTGCCTCCTGCCCCTTCTTAGTTGGGGTGCCTTGAGCAAGTTAGAGCTGTAAGATTGAATTTATAAAGCAGAGCTAATGGGGCTGCTTCAGAACACAGTTGAAGGAATTGAGCGAATGCCTGTAAAACAGTTCCTTAGCACAGTGCCTCAGCTTAGGGAAGTGCCCAGTGTAAACTATTATTGCTAAATACAGTTATGTCAGTACTTGTTTTTAGAATTTCAGCTAGTTACAATTGTTGCCATTTAGCTGTCTGTGAATGGGTATTTTGTAGAAGCCAATCCAAGTCTTAGTAAGGACTGTTTAAATTTTTTTCCCCCACTAGAGGGCACTGCCTGCTTTGGCAGTAGCAAGATTAGGAAATTTTGTCATTGGCCTTGTTCAGTCGCTGAGTCGTGTCCAGCTGTTTGTGACCCCATGGACTGCAGCACACCAGGCTTCCCTGTCGTTCACTATTTCCCAGAGATTGCTCAAACTCATGTCTGTTGAGTCAATGATGCCATCCAAACATCTCATCCTCTGTCATCCCCTTCTCCTGCCCTTAATCTTTCCCAGCATCAGGGTCTTTTCCGATGAGTCCTACTCCTTAATCTGGTTTTGAGCTTGTGAAAGTGACTCAGTCGTGTCTGACTCTCTGCAACACCATGGACTATACACAGTCCATGGAATTCTCCAGGTCAGAATACTGGAGTGGGTGGCCTTTCCCTTCTCCAGGGTATTGAGCTTAGTGCCTGGCATTCTCAGTTATAGCTCTTGAAAGCTGATGGGGTGTTAGGAGACGATCTTATCTCCCTCTTCCCACATCAAGTTACAACCTTTAGAAAGAAGCGTCTCTCCCCAGTCTGTAAATCAGATGTATTCTTTAGACTAGTCATTATGATTAGGACCCCTGTTCTCTTCTCCCTCTTCAGGAGGCTTCAGTCCTGATGTGGTTCCTGTTAGACCACTAATGTCCTTTGTGTTCTGTCTCTCCCTAGTTACTGTCCCAACACACATGATGGAAAGGTGTTTTAGCCTAGGCACAGGCAATTGCCATTGTGAAGTGGTGGCCCTTAAAAGGAACACCTGGCTTTGGGTCTTCAACAAGATAACAGGCTTGACATATTGAGTTGGGAGTGGAGATTCAAGGGAAGTACCCTTGTCACTTATCCTTCAGGCCTCTTTCCCATACATAAAGCAAGTTTAGTTGGTAGACTAATCCAGTGACCATAGCTTCCCCGACAGACTGAATTTCAAGTCAGAGAAAAGATGTGAGATGGGGAAGGAGTGTGTGTGTGTGCTCAGTTGCTTCAGTCATGTCTGACTCTGCAACCCTATGGACTACCCCACAATGCTCTTCTGTCCACGGGGTTTTCCAGGGAAGAATACTGGAGTGGGTTGCCGTGCCCACTTCCCAGGTGATCTTCCTGACGCAGGGATCAAACCCATATCTCTGTCTCCTGCATTACAGGCTGATTCTTTACTCATCAGCCACTTGGGAAGCCCTGGGAAAGGACAGAAAGCAAAAAAAAAAACCGCAGAAAGGTGAAATATGAACAAATGATAACACCACTATTTTGAACTAACTTTGCTTAGGTTAATCTTTTCATGGATTACTAGAAACATCAGTTTGCTAGCTAGTGACTGTGCCTACAATGTAACCTTACACAGGGGAGGTGATAACCTCCTAGTTTGCTTGTGACTTAGGATTTGTTTTCTGTATACAATG
>SJYX01007346.1:0-10846 GCA_006410675.1 Oreotragus oreotragus
AGATAGTCATCATTAGCATTATAATTGTATTGACGCTTTTTCTTGAGGTAAACAGATATTGCATATAATCTCTAGATTTGTCTTTCTCATGAAATTGTTACCCTTGCAAGAGAGGTAACTTCTGTTCTAAAACATGAAAAATAGTGTGTACTGAATAAAATCCAATTCACATTAGTTGAGAAAATAAAACTGTATCTTTAACCCTTGGGAGGACAGAGGAATGATGTAACAAAATAAACAGCACTGCTGTGTCAAAAAGGGGCTGGGCTGACAGGAAGACCAACAATTAGAGCTCAGCATTTCCAGTGACTTACTGCTTGAAAAATTAGGGACAACTGGACTTGGATTATCTAACAAGCCTGTTACTGAAATGACTGTGTAAATTTGGTGAAACAAATGAGACTTTCTCATGTTTGAGGGCTTTGCATAAGTGTAATAATGCTAACCATTAAAACAAGATCCTTCTTTTTTCACTTTGAAATGTTATTTGAAATATAACACGAAATAAAATAATTCATGAGACTATTGGTTTAAAAAGAAAAATAGTGTGTATTAACACTATGAGCGTGTCTTCCATCTGACATTTGAAATGGGTGAAGTTAAAATTTCTTACCATCCAAGCTGTGACAAAGTCCCCCATCCAGGTCCCTACTGCAGCTAATTTCATGAAACTTTCATTTCGGATGCCCATATAGTCTGTAATGATATATGCTCTGTGGAAACAAACACAGAAGACATTGTCCAGACTCAGAGAGCCATACAGTCAAAGCTTTCTGGCTCAGCAACACTCAAAAAGGAATTTCCCCCCTTTTAACAAACTTTCTTGCTTTTGTCTCACCAGATGCGCTTCTAAATCTGAAAGGCTAGGAGGAGCTCTGAGGGTGTTTGGGTCAGTTCCAATTAGATTTGAAAACTGACTGTGGCTACACCAATTACCATGTGCCTTTCATTTCTGAGCTGCAGAACTGACAACAGCTTTTGGAAAATCAAACAGAAATACTCAGCAAAGGCATCATGCCATGCTCACCCAAGTGTGAGGAGAGCAGAAACAATTCCTGAGTTAGGCTAACTAGAAAGGAAGAGAAGAGCTCACTTTCCTCCAGTTCTGTCTTCTCAAAGTCAGAACTACTGAAAAGATGCTGGGAGTAAGTTTTAAGTATAATGTCATATCTGAATAATGTTCAGAAGAAAGTCAAGACTTGGGAAAAATTTCCACGTAGGGAAGCAATGTAAAATTTTATTCAAATACATGTGACTTAAATTATTATTTAATAGCAATGGCCAGATTCCACTTCATCACTTGGCATAGCTAGTTATTGTTTGCTTGCTATTAAACACAAGCTTATATTCCTCAGAGCTCAAAGAAAGGTTCAAAGGTACACCTGACTATTAAAAACAGGTAATAAGATCATGCTTATTGCTTACTAAGCATTTTCATTTTCTTGTTTGATAGTCAAGAAAAATCCTAACTATCATTTTTCCCATTTGTAATTTCGCTAAGAAAACTGGGATTCAAAAATATAACTTACTCTGCCCAGTCAATACCACCTAACTAATGAATGGTACCTAGGAACCAAATTTCTCTGTACATATTTTTTAAATTCTAAGTATTTTTTTTACTCAGTTTTCTTTTACTTTAAATTTTGTTCCTTTTCTTAAACATGATAATACCTATACAACTTAGAGTACCCATTAGATTAACTTTAATACAATATGCAGTAGGATAAATGTTTGTTAATTATCTATCGAAACTATGAAGAGCACATTTTTGAAGTCATTGAGAGTTAAACTGCTTCCAATTCAGTTATTTTTTCTAGAGTTATTTCAGATAGTTTTTTTTTTAATCTGATATTTAAATACACAGATATTTAAATAGTTTTGTAACAACAAAAGCAAACTTATAATTCTTAACAACTTTTTCCATGTGCTTCATCTACTTACTCTGGAGGGGCTATGTAAATATCTTAAGGTCTCATCTCAAAATTCTAGGTCTTATTCCATGTGTTTCCATAATAGCCACAAAAAAAAAAATTAACTACCAAAAACTGCATGCTAGCAATGTGCTAGAGATTGTTATTAGCATTTTTAAAACACAGTCCTCATCAATTTTCATATCAGAACAATGAAATGTATTGCTATTCCCATTTCACAGATATGGAATTAAGGCTTTAGAGTGTTTTGCAACTTTCTCAAGTTTAAACATCCAATAAATAGACAAGATTTGAATATAAATTTGATTGACTCCCAAATCCATGCACTTAACTACTGCACTATACCTTCTTCCTACAACTGTTAGTAGAGATATAAAAAGCACAAAGACTATCTCTGTTCCCAAGTATTTTAATAAGAGAATGACAATCAAGGATTACTTCCTGTGGGGATAATTCATAATAAGAAGCCAAGAGAAGCATCCAGAAGCTACAGCTCCCTAGAGCTACCATCAGGTCTTGGATTCCCACTTATACTGAGTTCACCCATCTAAGCATCTCTTGGTCATTGGACTCAGGGTACTATAGAATAGTAGCTCTGTTAATTGTCCAGCTTTTTCAATGACATCTACTTTGAAGATTTTGTTCAGTGTTACATCTCTATCTGTTCACTCTGCCAATAAATTCCAGAATATATTGGGCTAGGATAGAAATTCCTGGCTACATTCTTTGTGGTTGTATAGATGTATGTAAGAGAAAGCATGATTCTCCTATTTCAGTATCTGAAAACAAGGATGAGATAGTAAGCATGCAACAGACCAATGATCCAGCAGAAAAACTCTAAAAAAATGAAACAAAATATAAAAATCACTCCTCAAATCTGCTTAAAGTCATCTAAGAGCTGATGAAGCAATGAAGAGAAGAAAAACCAAGATACCAGATTGGCAAGCATTATGGGAAAGTTAACCGTATTTTCTCTGGGGACATTAGCTGATTCCACGTGCAAGGCAAGAAGACAAGAACGTGGTTTTTGCCTGGGGAGAGAACAGTCTCGGTAGGTTAAAGAGGCAATGTTTGAAATTTAAGGAGCCAAGATTCTTGTGAGAAAGGAGATGCTCAGAAGAGAGTAAGATACATGGCCAGTTTTCCTTTCAAGACTTTTACCAAATTATGGACTTGTGCACAAGGAAAGCTGAGAGACTAAGCAGAAAGTCTTCACAGTCTATGGCCATACCATCCTGAACGCACCCCGTCTTGTCTGATCTCAGAAGCTAAGCAGGGTTGGGCCTGGTTAGGACTCGGATGGGAGAAAGTCTCTGTAAAGTATAGCAGAGGTCTGGCTACTTCATGCTGAGGAAACTATTATAGTTCAGAAAATTCTGAGAGTATGGCCCAGGATATACTAGGGTATGGAAGACTAAAGAAAATCTGTGATGTATGGGTCCATGTTGAAACTTTAAATCAACCCCTTTTATAGCCCATTTCATGACTGAATTAAGGTGATCGGCTTCTATTCTTTGCACTTAACAGAGGAAAATGTGAACCTTTTCAGGAAGAATAAAATATCATCTATTTATATTTATAAAATCCATCATTCAGTCAAAAGTTACTAGGATGTCAAGAAACAAGACCCTATCAAGATCCTGAAAACCAAGAGAGGAAACAAGAGCTAAAACTATTCCATAAGTCCCAGGACGACCGCAAGTCATTTTTATCTATTCTTTCCACTGTTGATACCCCAGAGCCTAGAGCACTGCCTACAAGTGGTAAGTAATCAGTAAACATCTGCTTAATTTATGATTTAACAAAGTGACCCAAGTTATTCATATTTATTGATATATTACACAGGTTAACCAATATATACTAAACCTGAGAAATAGAATAAAATAAGATTGATGTGAAGAATTTTTACATGTTTTCAAATTGTTTTCTGTGTTTACTTCATGTCTCCAACTACATTTATATCTCCTTGAGGGCAGAATAACTATCCTATATTCATGTAGAAAGATACATCAGCACAAAACAGTAAAATGTCCCTCCTCTGTGGCTGTGGACACATGGTGAGTACTGGATGCCATGATAAAGCAGAGGACATTGCATAGAGAATTTAATTAAGAATAAATTAGTTACTATATTTAAAAGTAAAGAGTGATATTTAAAATTTATTACTTATTCTAGACATTTCTCCAAAGAAGACATACAGATGACAAACAGGCACAAGAAAAGGTGCTCATCATCGTTAATCATAATATTAGAGAAATAAAACTCAAACTACCTAGAGATATCATCTCACACCAGCCATCATCAAAAAGTCTACAAACAATAAATAATAAAGAGAGTATGGGGAAAAAAATTCTCCTACACTTCAGTGGCAGTGTAAATTGGTACAGCCACTATGGAGAACGATATGGAGTTTCCTTAAAAGGCTAAAAATACAGTTACCATATAATGCAGCAATCCCACTCCTAGGCATATATCTGGAGAAAAACATGGTTTGAAAGGATATATGCACCCCAGTATTCATTGAGTGCTGTTGACAATAGCCAAGATATGGAAGCAACCTAAATGTCCATTGACAAATGAATGGATAAAAACGATGTGGTACATATTATACAGTAGAATACTACTCAGTAATTAAAAAGAATGAAATAATGTCATTTGCAGCAACATGGATGGACCTGGAGGTTACTGCATTAAGAAGTCTGACAAAGAAAAATATCACAGGACATGGCTTATATACAGAATCTAAAAGAAAAACTGATACAAATGAACTTATTTACAAAATAGAAGTAGAGTCACACATGTAAAAAACAAATTTATGGTTACCAAGGATAAAAGGCAGAGAGGGAGGGATAAATTGGGAATTTAGAATCAACATATACACACTACTATATCTAAACCAGATAAACAACAAGGACCTACTGTACAGCACAGGGAATTCTACTCAAAAATCTGTAATAACCTAATGGAAAAAATAATTTGAAAAGGAAATGATGGGTGTATAACTGAATCGCTTTGTTGTACTCCTGAAACTAAAAGTACTATAAATCAGCTAATGCCTGATACAAAATTTTAAAAATCTCCAGGTTCCTCTGTCCATGGGATTTCCTAGGCAAGAATACAGGAGTGAATTGCCACTTCCTTCTCCAGGGGTTCTTCCTGGCCAGAGACTGAACCTGCGTCTCCTGTGTCTCCTGCATTGCAGGCAGCTTCTTCACCACTGAGCCATGAGAGAAGCTTCTTTTTAAAAAAGAACATATTGTTTCAAAAAATTTAGCAGTTATTCTAAATTTTGCTGCTCTGGACAAATGTAAAGAAGAATTACAAATAGGCAGACCTGCCATAAAAACTTTCAACGAGTTCACTGATTTGCATATCTATTAACATTTAACACTATTTCCTACTCAGGTTGTAAAGGACACAGTGTGCATATATTTATATTAGCAATTCTGGCCAGTTTGAATATCACATTGGACTCTGAAAAAGTGAAGTTATGGAGCTTATACACTCAAGAGTTTTTGGATACTGATTCAAAATTAAATTTTATTTGCTAGAAGCCATTGTTAAGTTTCAGTTTTGTTCACTTTTAGCTAATTATTTCAACTATTCATACATCTTTGTTTTGCTTTGTGCTTTAACTGGTTATCCATGCATAGATCTAAAAAAGCCTGCACTCCTACTAGCCTTGCAGGTAAACATTTATCATTGATATTTTCTCTAAAAATTCTAAAAGAATTTCTTTTCAGGCTACAACTTCATTCCCCTCTCCTTGAGATTTCAAGTTTAACTGTCAAATCCATAACATAAATGTGGAAACATCAACAAAATCTTGGAAAGGCTCATAATCATCGTAACTTCAAAACATGAGCTACTAAGCTTATTGCACCTAATGAAACTTATGTGTTAAATGGCCATAAACTAAGCAGACTCTAACATGGAGTAACTAGTCAACAAAAAGATCATATAAAGAATTGGCCCTAGAGGTGAGAGTCTTGAGCACAAGCAACAGAGGCTCCAGCTTACTTCAGTCTATTACTTACACCTAAATGGATTCGGTCACGCCAGGTGATTCAGGAGCTGAATCTCTGAAAGTTTAACAAGAGGCAGTAAATATAGATCACCAACCCAAAATGGACTCATGCTTCACTGAAGATCCACCCGTGGCCAGCTGGATTCCTAATGTCACAGCTGTCTCTTTCAGCCATGTTTGGGCAACATAAACAAGAGTGGGGGTGCCACAAACAAGTAAATCATGGATAAGGAGTTGACTTGACATGAGTACCTGTATTTAACACAATGAACCTCAAGCAAAAACTCTAAGTGGTCTTAAGGCATGAGGTGAAAATCTGTCTACATAAAATGCCAGAAATCAAACATACTATGATATTAGCCTTTCTTAATGTTTTGTAATGAAATGATTAAAAGTCTTTAATCCAGTCACTTGTTCAACTATTATCCAAATAACCATATTATAGTATTTCTTCTCAAAATGTCTACTTCTTGACTATTGAAAAACTTAGAAGGAGATCAACACACGTGTATCAACTTTCCAGGAAAGACCTAGGGTATGAAGCTACAGAGCAAAATTCACTGGAAGGTGACAACTGTTGCAGACAATTGTTAGAAGGAGACTGTGTGTGTGCTTAGTCGCTCAGTCATGCGTCCGATTCTTTGCGACCCCATGGACTGCAGCCCACCAGGCTCCTCTGTCCATGGGATTCTCCAGGCAAGAATACTGGAGTGGGTTGCCATGCCCTCCTTCAGGAGATCTTCCCAAGTCAATGATCGAACCAAGGTCTCCTGTATTGCAGGTGGATTCTTTACCAATTGAGCTACCGGATAAGAGTCTAGAGTGACTAAAACTGCATCTGAACCTAAAAGTGTTTACAAGTAAAGTTCCAACTCAGATTCCCCAACTTTAGCTATTCATTCTCTCTAATTTCTCTACAGAAGACATATAAGACTGCAGACGGTGTACTTATTGGACAAACCCACCCTGACTACTAACACACGCACATTACGTCAATTCTTCCTTTCATTCCTTGTCTTGCTTAAGCTACTCAGTGAAATTCATTTGTAGTAGATATAAAAACCTTAGAATGACATCAATTCCTCCCTCTCTTTTACCCTCAACATTGGTTAATCAAATGTAACCTTTCATAAGGTTACTTCTGATAGGTCCTCAAACTATGTTGTTTTTCTGTCATTACTGCTACCAATACCTTATCTCTGTTCATAACCATCTCTAATCTGAATTACACAATAGCCTCCTGTTTCCCTGTGATTATCCTCAACTTACTATAGACTCTTACTGCCACTATGGTAAACTCCGGGAAATTAAAATGGTGTACCAGAAGAGCAGGAGTCCTAGAACCAGAAAGTATTGGGTTGACAAACCACCTTCCCTCTCTATGACCTGGGATAAACGACTAGCTTGATAATAATCCACTCCCTTATCTGTAGAATGGGAGTAAGAATATCTTTCCCTCACAAGGATTTCTTGAGGATTACATGAAATAAGGGATATAAAGCTTCTCCCTAGGGCACAGGCCCCACTCTGATTCCTTTTCTTTTTTTTTTTTTGTCCTACTCAGTTATGTGAGGATTTTCTTGTCTTCTTGGGCATCCGAGGTTTTCTGTTGGTGCTTAGTAGATGTTCTGTGTGATTCATGCCACTTGTATATATATTTTTGTTGTTTCTGTGAATGGATGCAAATTCTACTTCCTACTTCTCTGCCATCTTTTGTGACCTCCCCATTTTTTTTTGCTTTTCTGGACCACGGTGTTATTTTGGAAATGGGAGCTAGTAGGTCAGAGACCTATCCTTTATTTGCATATCTATTATGAAACAGTTATGATGTGCTGTGTGTGCGCGCTTAGTCATTCAGTCATGTCCAGTTCTTTGTGACCCCATGGTCTGTAGCCCACCTGGCTTCTCAGTCCATGGAATTCTCCAGGCAAGAATACTGGAATGGGTAGCCATTCCCTTCTCAGGGGATCTTGCTGACCCAGGGATTGAACCCAGGTCTCCTGCATTGCAGTCAGATTCTTTGACGTCTGAGACACCAGAGAAGCCCTTCTTGTAGCACGTGAATTTATGTTACATAAGCATAGTTCATATTCACTGAGTAAACTGACATAGTTCATTACTCACTAAGTAAACTCCTATAGTCTTCCTATTTGCTAGATCATGGACCCAATATTTGTAAACTCAAAAGTTTCCAAGAGGAAAGAAAGCATCCCAAAGTTAGGTATCACTTCCTGGATTATCATCCAGCACCTCTTGTCTAATAATTTCTTCAACCCATTATCACATTTCCCCAGTCCACAGAGTCACAGGGGCAGGCTTGGAACATAGATATCTTGTACTAAGAGTAAAGTATGGCTATTCACTCCAGTATCCTTGCCTCACGAATTCCATGGAAGAGAAGCCTGTCAGGCTGCAGTGCACAGGGTCACACACAGTCAGACATGACTGAAGCGACCTAGCAGGCACCCACATACTGGCATAACCGAATTTGCTGATATCCTATTTTTTCTCTTTCCTGGTAATTTAGAATCAAGACTCAAAGAGAGAAAGAGGAAATCTCTTTCCAGGAGGTTTAATGAAGAAAAGCCCAGTGATTACTGGTGACAACATTCTATCCTCTGAGAGATGTTCTTGGTCAGTTGCTCCTTGTGACTCCATGGACTGCAGCATGCCAGGCTCCTCTGTCCTCCCAGAGTACTGCTCAAATTCATGTCGATTAAGTTGGTGATGCAATCCAGTCAATTCATTCTCTGCTGCTCCCTTCTACTTTTGCCTTCAATCTTTCCCAGCATCAGGGTCTCTTCCAGTGAGTTTCACTTTTAGCATCAGTTCTGCCCATGAATATTCAGGGTTGATTTTCTTTAGGATTAACTGATTTGATCTCCTTGAAGTCTAAGAGACTCTCAAGAGTCTTCTCTGGCACCACAGTTGAAAAGCATCAATTCTTTGGCACCTAGCCTCCAACTCTCACAGCCATATGTGACTATTAGAAAAACCATAGCATTGACTATTTTCTTTATTTCTTTGCATTTTTCATTTAAGAAGGTCATCTTCTCTCTCTCTCTGCTATTCTATAGAACTCTATACTCAGTTAGGATATCTTTCTTTTTCTCCCTTACCTTTTGATTCTCTTCTTTCCTCAGCTATTTGTAAAGCCTCCTCAGGCAACTACTTTGCTTTCTTGGATTTCTTATTCTTGGGGATGGTTTTGGTCAGCGTCTCCTGTACAATGTTATGAATCTCCCACCATAGTTCTTTAGGAATTCTGTCTACAAGATCTAATCACTTGAATCTATTAATCACCTCCACTGTATAATCTGCCTGCAATGCAGGAGACCTCGGCTCAACCTCTGAGTAGGGAAGATCCCTGAAGAAGGAAATGGCAACCCACTCCATTATTCTCCCCTGGAGAATTCCACAGACAGAGAAGCCTGGTGGGCTACAGTCCATGGTGTCACAAAGAGTAGGACACAACTGAGCAACTAACAACCTCAGCTGTATAGTCATAAGGGATTTGATTTAGGTCATATCTGAATGGCCTAGCGGTTTTCCCTACTTTCAACTGAAGCCTGAGTTTTGCAATAAAGAGCTCATAGTCTGAGCCACAGTCAGCTTCCAGTCTTGTTTTTGCTGACTGTATAGCGTTTCTCCATCTTCAGCTGCAAAGAAGATAATCAATCTGATTTTGGTATTGACTATCTGGTAATGTCCATGTGTAGAGTCATCTCTTGTGTTATTGCAAGAGGATGTTTTCTATGACCAGCTTATTCTCTTGACAAAACTCTGTTAGCCTTTACCCTGCTTCATTTTGTAATTCAAGGCCAAACTTGAATCTATTCGTCACCTCCATTGTTATTCTGCATATCTTGATTTCCTACTTTTGCATTCCAATCCACTGTGATGAAAATGACATTTTTTTTCCTGGTGTTAGTTCTAGAAGGTCTTATGGGTCTTCATAGAACCAGTCAACTTCAGACTCTTTGGCTTCAGTGGTTGGGCATAGACTTGTATTACTAGGATGTTGAATGGTTTGCCTTGGAAGTGAACCAAGATCACTCTGTTGTTTTTGAAACTGTACCCAAATACTGCACTTTAGACTCTTCTGTTGACTATGAGGGCTCAGTTCAGTTCAGTCCAGTCACTCAGTCGAGTCCAACTCTTTGAGATCCCATGGACAGCAGTCCACAAGGCTTCCCTGTCCATCACCAGCTAATGGAGCTTGCTCAAACTCATGTCCATCAAGTTGGTGATGCCATCCAACCATCTCATTTTCTGTCATTCTCTTCTCCTCCTGCCTTCAATCTTTCCCAGCATCAGGGTCTTTTCCAATAAGTCAGTTCTTTGCATCAGGTGGCCAAAGTATTGAAGTTTCAGCTTCAGCATCAGTCCTTCTAATGAATACTTAGGACTGATTTCCTTTACAATTGACTGGTTTGATCTCCTTGCAGTCCAAGGGACTCTCAAGAGTCTTCTCCAACTCCATAGTTCAAAAACATTAATTCTTCAGCACTCAGCTTTTTACTCTTTCTGCTTTGTAGAAGAGGGCTACTCCATCTCTTTTAAGGGATTCTTGTCCACAGTAGTAGATATAATGGTCATCTGAATTAAATTCACCCATTCCTATCCATTTTATTTCACTGATTCCTAACATGCTGATGTTCAGCCTTGACACCCTAGATCCAACCGGGGCTTGATGTCTCTTGCTTGACCATGTCCAATTTACCTTGATTCATGTACCTAAGATTCCAGGCTCCTATGCAATATTGTTCTTTATATCATTGGATTTTACTTTCACCACCAGGCACTTGCACATTATTTCTGCGTGACCCAACAGCCTTCATTCTTTCTGGAACTGTTAGTAATTGCCCTCCACTATTCTCCAGTAGCA
>SJYX01007348.1:0-14109 GCA_006410675.1 Oreotragus oreotragus
GACCCCTATCAAATTATCTGTGACATTTTTCATAGAACTAGAACAAGTAATTCTAAAATTCGTATGGAACCATAAAAGACCTAGAATTGCCAAAGCAAGCCTGAAGAAAAAGATCAAAGCAGGAGGCATAACCCTCTCAGACTTCAGACAATACTACAAAGCTACAGTAATAAAAACGGCATGGTGTTGGCACAAAAACAGATCTGTGGATCAATGAACAGAATAGAGAGCTCAGAATTAAACCCAGAAACCTACAGTCAATTAATCTTAGACAAAGGAGGCAAGAATACACAATGGGAAAAAGTCTACAGCAAGTGGCACTGGGAACGCTGGAGAGCTACACGTACGTCAATGGCGTTAGAAGACACTGCCACAGCATACACAAAAATAAACTCGAAATGGCTTAAAGATGTAGACATAAGACATGACACCATTCCACTCCTAGAGGAGAGTGTGGGCAAAGCATTCTCTGACACAAATTGTACTCATGTTTCCCTCGGTCGGTCTCCCAAGGGAACAGAAATAAAAACAAAAATAAACAAACGAGACCTAATTATTATGTGACAATTTTGCTTTAAAGCACCAAAAAACAGAGAGTCACCATTAGTCCCACAGCTCTATTGATTAAGTGGCTTGTTTTGTGAGTCATCCAACTTTCTGCTTGTTTTTACAGAGAACTCGGGTAACCCTCTTGGCTAGTTTCTGACAGAAAAGATAACCCATCCCACAGAGCTGAACCACGTGTGTCTGCTTTGCCTAACAGGCTGCCGGGCTTCTTTTTCCAGCTAGGGGCAGTGATAAATCGGCACCCATGTAACAACATGTGGGCCCTGGTGATGGACGGAGGACACAGCTGAGAAAGCTCAGACTTAGAGGCAGGGTATAGACCCTAGCCAGTAACCTTTTGTTTTTCTTTTCTGAGAAGAAGGTAATTGGACAGCTATGCTAGAATCTTCCAATTTCCTGCCCAGGTTTATCCTCTACTCTTTTGTCCTCGGCTGCATGCTCAGGAAAGTTGACCAATACAAGCTCCATCACTGAGTTCCTTCACCAACCGGTTTCTGGGTGGGGCTGAATAAAGGGACGTGAAAGTGAAAGTTGCCCAGTCGTGTCTGACCCCACGGACTGTATAGTCCATGGAATTCTCCAGGCCAGAATACTGGAGTGGGTAGCCTGTCCCTTCTCCAGGGGATCTTCCCAACCCAGGGATTGATCCCAGGTCTCCCATATTGCAGGAGGGTTCTTTACCAGCTGAGCCACAAGGGAAGCCCTGAATAAAGGGGGGGACTGTTTATTACCCTGGGGTCTTTCCTTGGGAGAAAGGAGTGTCACCACAGGTAGGCAGAATTCCCCAACCAAAGACCAGGGCCTCTGCTAAGGGTCCATCCAGAGACCCTCCCCCGGTGCCAGAGCCTGCTTCCTCCTTCCTCTCCAGGATGGCAAAAGGCCCCATCACTGCCCCTGAGAAATTCCCCATCTCTTACCCTTGCACTAACACCCTGTCCCCACCTTTATAAAAAGTCTTTTTAAACTGTTCAAACTCTCCTGGAATTACTCGATTTGAGTGGGTCATCTCTTTTCTGCCAGGACTGCCTCTAAGCCAGAAGGGATGGGATGAGGCCTCTGGCTTCATTTGGGCCAAATATTCTAAGGAGCAGGGCTCACTGTCCTGAACTCACTATTTAAATATTGGGGAAAGTCCTGCTGGAAATTTGTGGAGAGTACATTTTTAGAGAATTGCCAAGTTCAGCAGCCCAAGAAGAAAAGGACACAGAGAGCTTGGGCTGACACACGGCGGCTCTCGCATCGGCACACAATGAACTCTTTTTGCTTTGCTTCTGAATATGGAGGGACCCGTGCAAAAATCAAGACATATGCGCGGTCATACCAAACGCATCTTGAAACATGAGGGAGCATACGGAAAAGTCCTTGAAGAGGTCTTTTTCCAATTTTTCTCAACCTCCATGTGTTATGGGGAAAGCAGAGCTTGGGCTGACACACGGCGGCTCTCGCATCGGCACACAATGAACTCTTTTTGCTTTGCTTCTGAATATGGAGGGACCCGTGCAAAAATCAAGACATATGCGCGGTCATACCAAACGCATCTTGAAACATGAGGGAGCATACGGAAAAGTCCTTGAAGAGGTCTTTTTCCAATTTTTCTCAACCTCCATGTGTTATGGGGAAAGCTCTAAACTCTCACAAACACAATGGATTAAAAAATGAGATACCCTCCAGTTTTGCCATCCATTTGTTTCAAGCTTTCAAGATGTGCTTGAGAAAGGGATAAAATAAGTTGCAAGGGTCCCAGTGTGAACTAACTCGAAAAATCTTGCCTTTGCTGGGAATTTTTTTTTTTTTTTTAAATTTTCAAATGTATTCTGACCTCCTGCTGCAGCTACAAGGTAGGAAAACATCACTGTCCAAAGGAAAAAAGAAGAGGAGGAAGAAAAATAAATCATTCACATGCTAAAGATCCTGGGATTTAAAACAGTAAAGCCAGCACTGGATTAATAAGCACAGCCCACTTCTAAACATATTCTTCTCTGGTAGCATACGGAAAAGTCCTTGAAGAGGTCTTTTTCCAATTTTTCTCAACCTCCATGTGTTATGGGGAAAGCGCTAAACTCTCACAAAAAACAATGGATTCAAAAAACAATGGATTAAAAAATGAGATACCCTCCAGTTTTGTAATCCATTTGTTTCAAGCTTTCAAGATGTGCTTGAGAAAGGGATAAAATAAGTTGCAAGGGTCCCGATGTGAACTAACTTGAAAAATCTTGCCTTTGCTGGGAATTTTTTTTTTTTTTTAAATTTTCAAATGCATTCTGACCTCCTGCTGCAGCTACAAGGTAGGAAAACATCACTGTCCAAAGGAAAAAAGAAGAGGAGGAAGAAAAATAAATCATTCACATGCGAAAGATCCCGGGATTTAAAACAGTAAAGCCAGCACTGGATTAATAAGCACAGCCCACTTCTAAACATATTCTTCTCTGGTTTGTGGTACCAGGAGACATCAAATCTTAAAGACCTTCTGTGTGCTTTAGAAAAAGATCATAAATCTTGGAGCCCCACAATGCTATCCAATTGCAGGGCCGGTTTCTTTTTGAAAAATGTCCTTGAATTACCATGGTGAGTGTGTCCTTGAAGAAAGTCCCTGAGTTATTTCCCAAGAAGCTTTCTTTGACCCCTTTTCTGCTTAGTTTGGGATAAATGTCCCTTTGCTGAGTTCCCTGGCCACCCTTTTTGCAGAACCTGGTACCATGACCTTGAAATACTGAGTCTTCCTGAGTCCCTGAGGTCAGAGGGAACTTCTTGTTTATCCTGGAATTATCACGCCTCACACAATGCATGTTATCCAAGAGACGTCCAAACATTTCTGTGCAATTAATCTTTAATTCAAGAGAATGACAACATCAAACTAGCAGGACTTTAGAATCTCTACTGGAGATAGCAAGAAATGGCAAATGAGCTTTAGCACATGTGCTAACCCTGGTCAATGGATAACAGTTTCCTGGAGGGCTCTGCCTGAACGCAGACTTGGGAGAGTCACCTCCGTGCTTGGGAGGAAAGGGGAGTACTGATGAATGAATGATGTCGGCCGTGGACCCAGACCTGGGGCATGATGCCAAGTGGACTGTGGGTTTGCCACTTCTGTCCTTAGATCCTCAAATCTTTATGGATCACTTACATGAAACCACCCCAAGAAAATCCACTGAAATGCCAAGGTTAGTAAAATCAGCACTGCCCCAACCTACTTAGGGTACTGTGGGCCTGGAGTCTAAAAACAGAAACCAGCTCAAGTCCAAACCAACTGTTCCCCATGGAGCACAGAGAGCCCATTAGGACTGGGTCTTCATAAAGCTCTGAGTCAGCCTGGTATCCTCCTGGCGACTTTCAAAACTGTGGGTCTGGAAGCGCATCTACTTCTGGTTTCTTCGTAAAAATTGATTAAGTATTTTCAATGAGTCTTTCTATCATCCCCGGTTGAAAGTTGCAAGTGCATTGGTTGCATATGTAAAAATATAAATGTCTGACTCATCTCGCCTGGGGAAATGCTGACGAAGCCAGGGGTGTACATGCTCCTGTTTCAGTAAATGTCTTCCTAAGCCCCAGTTCATCTTGACATTTCCCCTGCCTTTTCCACGCCATCTCAGACAAGCTGGCGTTGGATATCCTTCTGACCCTGGGAGGCCCCTCGAAACCACGTCAAGGAGAATGGAAGGCCGTTGCGGTGCGTTTCTGGCTCTGAGCCACGACCTCTGACACAGCATCCGCATTCCTGGGCCAGTCAAGGTCTTTGTATCCGAGGGATCCTGGCTGACGGAACCGGGGGAGGCAGCCGGCTGGAACTCGGGCTTCAGCTGTAACTTCTGTACTCCGGCTGGAGGGGTCAGCATTCCCGGCCAGGGCCGCGATGAATGACCCCCGCCTGCCCCGAGTGTGGTCTGGGTGACCCACCCCATCCTTGCTGGAGATGGAAGTGACTCAGGGCACTGGGACCCTGACACCGCTGTGAACCCTGTGCTGGTGACAAGCCACACTCGTGACTGCGCGGGGCCCCGTGTGCGGGGACACAGATTCACAGGCTGCACTCTTTCCTCTTTGCTGATACAATGGGCTATGACCAAGGGACACAAGAGAGGGTTTCTGCGTGTCAACCCCTCCACGACTGACAGGAAACGGAGGGTTCCCCCTTCCTTCCTGTAAGGAGTCAGGGCTGGGTGTCCCAGAAGCCCCTGCTCCTGGGGCTGAGGTCACGGGGAATTCAGCAGTTTTAAAGTGAAGTCCCACAAGCGGGTGTTCCGGGTGTGGCTCCTGACGGGGAGGTCGTGGAGGGGAGGCAGGCACTCAGACACCTGGATCTGGGCCCGGGTTCTGAGTTCTTTCATTTTCCCCAATATTAGTCCATATTCTCCCCAAATGACAAAGAGATGAGCCAACTGCGAAAAAGAAAAAAAAAACAAACCAGCATCGATTCCCCCTCTCTGTGTGGCCCCTTCTTCCTTGTTTCTTTCCTTTCTGTTACATTCCTTGCACACCCTTGTTACCCAAAACGCCAGGGATCATTTGATGGATACAGCAGAGGACATCATGAAAAGGGACAAGGAAAACGTGGCCACTTCTAACAGGGCTGCTCCGGAAACTTGAGGATTTGTACAGTATTTTCAGTGGAAGGAGCCCCGAGGGTCAGCTTGTGGGTTGGGAAATAAGCTAGGTGACTTACTTGAGAAGTATGTTGAGATCACGCTGAAAAAAGTTGGTGCAAGGACCCCCTGTCAGTCCGGGAGATCACTAAGCACAGACGCTGGCCAACTACAGACCAGGGGTCGGTTCCAGACTACAGCCTTGTTCTTGTCAATAAAGTTTTATCGGCACACAGCCATACCCACTCATTCCTATACCTTTGGCAGCTGTTTTCACACTACAGTGGCAGAGCTGAGTAACCAAAAAGAGACTGCATGGCCTGTGAAACATAAGGTGTTGACTATTTGGCTCTTTATAGAAGTGTTTGCTGACTCCTGAGCTGGAGAGTGGGGACTTCTGGTTTACTTGTTACGGCTCCTAAGAGGGCCAAGCTCTGCTGAAGGTCCACAGGATACAAGGACATGTGACATGTGGTCACACTGGACTCAGGGGAGAAACAGACAAGGGAGAGCTCTCAAAAAAGAGGAGATGCGTCACCAGTCTCACCTTCCCATATTCACTGAAACAATGTCAGCATCTGCTGTAACAGATAAACTTCGAAGTTCCTGAGGCCTAACACCATATAAGCTTATCTTGTGTTCCTGTAAAGCCTTACTGGCTATAGAGAAGTCGGCTCCATGCAGTCATTCAGAGATCCAAGCTAGTTCCATCCTGGGGCTCATTCCATTGGTTAGAACTCAGTGATGTGACCAAATCTAACAGGTAGGGAGTCCAGTGAGGTGGCCAGGAGGAAAGGGAAAGAGGCTGGTGAACACGGAGCCAGAGGACCCATCCCAAGATCCTAACCTGTCCACGCCTTCCTCCTTGCTAACAGAAAACGAGACACAGGCATGATCCTCGGTCAGTCTCCACCGAAGACTCATGATGCACTATCCTTCCAAGGGGGAGAGCCACCCGAACAGAATGTCCCGTGACGCTCAACTCAAGGAAGGATGCCATGTACCAGACATACTAATCTTCATTCTGCTTGGTTACATGTCAGAGTTAAGGGTCTGCTTTGGGCAAATCATGTATTTAGTACATTGCCCACTTTATAATACACAGAAGCAATTTTCCTATAATAATAGAGTCATTATAGGTATTTAGTTGGAGCCCGCTTGTAAAGTACTGTTCATAGTTGGTGCACTTTGCATTGAGTCTTGGATTAGAAAATAAATTCAATGCTAACATTTTAATAATTTGTTAAGTGTTTTCTAGGAAGACTTTGAGGCCAAGTGTTTATACACTTGGATCAGGGTGGCTTAAAGCAGCCTCCTCCTATAACAGCCCTCTGCCCAGGACACCTAGACATCTTTCAGGCAGTGTTACCTCTAACTCTTCAACTCTACGAGCCTGGATCTCAGTCCATCCACATGAGGGCTGACAACAGACCTCACTTGGAAACAATGAGCATGATCAATTACAAACATTAAAATCTTTGACAACATGCACCCTAGAACAGCTAGGCAATATTAAAAAAAAAAAAAAAGATGCCATCGCAAGAGTCCAAGACCAGGAATGAGGAGCCCTTGGCTCCAGATCCTGCTTCTGCGCCATCTTTGCTAAGTCCTTCCCTTCCTCAGCCCAGGTTTTCCCATTAAGTGTAAACACTCTGGGCATCTGTGGTCTACCTGTCACAAGTCTATGAATCTGGGAAGAAATTCCTGCTGGTGGAGTTTGATGTCTCAGTGGGAGAGATATATTTTGTTTTATTTTTGATTTATTTTTGAAAATTTTGTCTGCACACAGTCTTTGTTGCAGTGAGCAGACCTCCCTAGTTGCTCTGTGCAGGCTGAGTTGCCCCACGGCGTGTGGGGTCTTAGTTCCCCGACCAGAGCTAGAACCTGCAACCCATGCTTTGGAAGGCAGAATTCTTAACCACTGGACCACCAGGGAAGTCCGAGAGATATAGTTTAGAATGCCACTCTCAGCTTCAGCCCACAGCACAAAAGACCAGCCCACTTCCAGATTAGACTCAGGCTAAAGCAGAATCCACGGTAAATATTTCGCAAAGGAAAACAAAGGAATATATTATCTGGCTGCCAAAGGGAACGCAAGCCCCAATCACTGCTTCTCCAATCGCAAATGGCTTTATAGGCGGTCAGGGTCATTTTATTATTTCGAGTACTGTTCACGATACCGCCATGAAGAAATCAAAATTTGATGAAATTAATTTAGCCATCACAGGAAGGATAAAGAGGAGCTCAGAAGGGTGTTCACTTGATAAATAAAATATATTTTAGAGCAGAGTATTATGGTAATCACTATTTATTAATGCAAACTTCTTTAGGGTTTACAGGATTCAAATGCACATTTCATTTTCTCCCAACTAAACATACGTATTTGAGAAGCCTGGTCTAAAATATTAACAGTCTTTCTGCACCAGAAATATTAGTCCTTTCCTCCTCTTCTGCCTGCTTCTGTCAGGAAGCCACGGAGCATACAACCGCAGCGCCTAGCTAACCATGTAATTGATAACTCCCTACTCGATTCACCGTGGGGATCTGTCAGTTAAGGTCTAAAGATACATACACGCCACTATGAAAATGAACTTGCACGAGCCTGTCTGTGGCCCAGGAAGGGCCTGAATGCAGTCGACATCCCGCTACTTAATTGGTTGGGGCTGGTTAACCAGCACAAACGTGTATTCTGGCAATGGCGTGCTGTACTATGACTCTCTCTGACAGACCTATTTAGTGGGGAAGAGGTATATTTCCACCCCCACTCCCGATAATTGCTCAAAATCATGCTTTCAAAGTCAAAGTGATTCAAACTTGCCTGTCTGTGTGCTGCAAACACACAAGTGGGAAGGAATGCAAATGCGCAGTCCTATTTCTCGGGCAGATGCATGCTGTTTTTGCTTTTGGTTTCTCCTCCTGGGAGCAATGAAGGAGAAGGAATTCAAGTCCTACAGGGTATGGCTCAAGCCCGGGGTGGCTCGTCTGGCCAGATCCTGCAGAGTGCATGGTTCACTCCACTTGGGCCCAGAGCCCTTCAGTGAAGAGACACCCTGCCAGTCAAAAACCAGGGCTCTCAATGCCCTTTAAGGGTTTCCCCAGCAGAGCAGAGGGCTGCAGCGTTCAAATCTACCAGATGTTTGGAGGAGCCATTTAACTTTCCGGGTGGCACCTGGCATAGTGAACAGAGCCAAACACCCTGAAAATAAACCATCTTCAGGGGAGTGCAGGGACATGACGTCACTCCTTCACTCTGCCCCTCATCACACAAACAGAGCTGTTTGCGCCTGCCTCTGGGGGCTGCTGTGGACCTACGTGACACTCATCAGGAACGTCATCCTGAACCTGGATCTACAGACATCTCCTGGCTTTGTCCTTGCCCCCCGACTCAGCCCTGAAGGCATCTGTGTGCGTTTTTCCCCTCCTCTGGCATTTTTGAATATTCACATAGAGATCATGAAATGGTGTAGGCAATAACAAGCACTGGAGAAATTCTAACAAGGGAAGAAGGGAGCAGTGCTGGGAGGTGTGGGTGAAGCTGTTTTTATGGTGAACACACCAGTGACAACATGCAGACCAAGTATGGATTTCGGGGAAGTCTGACAGCCCAGGGTCCTCCCCGTCAGGACAGAGGCCCCACCCTGGGTCTACAGGAAGAGCTTTCATAAGGCTTTGTAGGCTCCAGAAAGTACTGTTACATACATTAAGTATAGATATACCCTGTGAGCGTGGAGCGAAGAGCCCCCTAGCACAGATCCTTAGGCTCTATGCACAAGTCAAGAACCAAAACGTGACTGAGGCCAGTCCTGGATCCTTATATAACTCTCCGTGACTAAGGCCAGTCCTGGGGCCTTGTATACCTCTCCGTGACTGAGGCCGGTCCTGGGGCCTTGTATACCTCTCCCTTGACATTTCTGAAGGCAATAAGACTAAGGACTCGTGGCCTTTCCCCCTATTGCTGAGGGAACTCACTCCTACAGAATTATACAAGTGGCCACGTTTTCCTTGTCCTATAGAATTATTTACACTTTAAAACTCAGACAGGACTTTTAAGGTGATACTCTCCCCCTCTACTTTTTCAGAAGATGGTGCAAATAACCTCTTCCACAAAAATACTTATTTCAGAGTCAGTGCGTTTAGAAGCAACACTGGGACTTCTGTCTCCTTGGGAGAATTGAGCTGAGTAAGGAGATCTGGTTCCATTTTCAAGGTCAAAACGTGCATCCTGCCTCAAAACGCCATGCGTGGTTCACACGACTCTTAACAGGAGACGACTGGACATGCTATATTTCCCGCATGGCCGGACTAGCTAACTTGAATCCTGAATCCTGTGAGATGGTGGTGGGTGAAAATGCTTTGTAGCCCACTAAATAAAGACATAAATATATACATGGAATCTAAACTACGAGACAAATGAACAGATCTGTGAAACAGGAACAGACTCACATCCATAGAGAACATGCTTGTGGTTGCCAAGCGGGAGGGGTTTGGGGGATGGATGGAGAGGGAGGTTGGGACTAGCAGATGCAAGCTGTTATACAGAGAAGAGAACAACCAAGGGTCCTACCGTATAGCACAGGGAACTAGACTCAAGACCGTACGATAAAGCGTATTGGAAAAGGAGAACGTGCATGTACGTGAGTCACTAGGCTACACACAGCACTGCAAATCGAGCAAAATAAAACGTAGGAGCCACTTCCGGGCGCTGGGTCTGCGCTTACCCCTCTGTGTGCTTCCAGCTNACAACGGCACCCATAATTAAGACGGCTGCCCCCCTTTCCGAGGCTGGCGAGAACTCCCCAGGCAGCTGTGTGGTCCTCACCAGGACGGGGCCTCTCCGGCCTGTCTCTTATACACATCTAGATGTGTATAAGAGACAGGCGCTTACCCCTCTGTGTGCTTCCAGCTGCGCTTTCAAATGCTCTGCAAGGATATGGGCTCTTTTCGTAAGCACCACAGGGCAACCCACAGGGCATGCACTGTAAGATAGAATGAGCCGTGCGCGGTCATCTGAGGCAAAATGAACGCTCCAGAATGTTCACAGCGGCACCACTCACAATGGCCAAAAGGTGAAAGTGAAAGTGAAGCCGCTCAGTCGTGTCTGACTCTCTGAGACCCCATGGACTGCAGCCTAACATGCTCCTCCGTCCATGGGATTTCCCAGGCAAGAAGCCTGGAGTGGACTGCTATTTCCAAAAGGTGGGAACAATCCAAATGTTCCCCACCATGGATGAACAGATAAACCCGACGTGGTGTAAACATACGGTGGAGTATTACTTCCTGGAGTATCCAGGAAAAGGCATGGAGTGCTAAAAAGGCTATGACATGGATCAGCCTTGAAAACTTGACACCAAGTGGAAGAAGACAGATGCGGAAGGCTACATACTACATGACTCCTTTCACAGGAAACATCTAGAATAGGGAATTCCATAGAGACAGAAAGCAGAGGGGGAGCTGCCAAGGGCTGGGAGGAAGGACGAAAAGGGAGGCACTGCTTGATAGATTCAGGGTTTGCCTGGGAGGTGACGAAATATTTTGGAACTACATAGACACGGTGTTTGCACAAGATGATGATGAGACTAAATGCCACGGAACTGTTGACTTCTGAGTGGTTCATTCATGTTACATCAGTTTTATCTCAATTGAAAAAATATAAACAGAAAAATAAATAGTATACCTGAAGCTTGCTTGCTTGTGCGTGTACCTGCTCTCTCCCAGAAAGAACCCTTTTGAGAGGAGTGGTGGGGCTGAAGGTCGGCTGGGAGTTAAACCTCAGCAGGAAGACTGGACTCACAGAAAAGCATTTGTAGTCAAGAGACCAAGTGTGGGGAGGATGGAAGGAGGAAGAGTTAAGCCCTCAGTGTGCCTGGAATCTTCTCTTTATGCTATTTATTTCGGTGTCATGGTTATCTGGGGCCATCTTAACACAGACCTTAACGCCGGCAGGTGCCCAAGGCCATGGTGCTCACAGCGTGAGGCCTGCCGACCTTGACCCATGACCCGGCTGCAGCCCCGAGGCTGGCACCGAGCTGCGCCGGCCGTGTGTGACGGCTCCTTCCATGGCATCAGGCTTCTGTCCTCTGCTACATGACCCTTCTTCAGAAATGACTTGCTCGGTTGGCGCCCTGGGCCGCCCCCATTGTGTGCCCCACGGCTCTGTGAGTCACAGGCCCACGCATATCACGTGCTCCGGATCTGAGATTCTGACCACACAGCCTTTGGGGTGCTGGGTGTGTGTGTGTGTGGGGGGTGGGGAGGAGCTGGTGGGTAGGGGGTGAGGGACCCAGCAGACCGAGAGCAAAGGCAGCTTCATTGGTTCTCATTTCAAAACTGCTTGAACGTGAAGATCAGAAAGAAGTAGGTGTATTTCACAAGATGCCGGCGAGATTAAGGCATGCAAGGAGCTCTTCAAGGAGGANGTGGGGAGGAGCTGGTGGGTAGGGGGTGAGGGACCCAGCAGACCGAGAGCAAAGGCAGCTTCATTGGTTCTCATTTCAAAACTGCTTGAACGTGAAGATCAGAAAGAAGTAGGTGTATTTCACAAGATGCCGGCGAGATTAAGGCATGCAAGGAGCTCTTCAAGGAGGAAAACCGTTATTCATTCATTCGTTCAGCCAGAAAACAATGATCAAGTTCCTTCTCTCGTGCCAGGAACTGGGCAGGGGCATCCAGGGGTGGACGAAGAAGACCCAGTCTTGAAATCTGTGTTTGCGTACTAGAGCATCCCGGAGTCGGGGATCAAGCAAATGCATCATTGGAAAGGGAGCAGTATATTTGAGGGAGATTTCGCCCAGGTTCCTGGGCAGTGGAAGCTCACAGGGCAGGAGGGTGTCCAGTGGACCAGGGGCTTACGGCGGGGGAGCAGGTGGCTGCCACTGGAAGTTGACAGTGACTGCTGGAAGGCGACATTGTTGGGAGAGGAGGCTTGCTCCTGATGGGGCGGGACCCTTGCTTCCAGAGCCTGGGATCTTGCCTGATCCCTCCCACTCTCCCAAACCCTGACAAGGCTGTCAGGATTGTTCTAAAAAAAAACCCCGAATCCCAGCACTGTATAGATTTTCTTGCTCAAAAGTCTCCACTGGCTCCATGTTACTTATAGATAAAGTCCTTCTTTATACTTCGAATTCCGATGGAGGCCATAACACCTCCAGGGAGGGGGTCAAAATTGGGCTTTGGGAGAGGGAAGAAAGGAGAAGAGGAAAAAAAAACGTTTGCCGTTTGAATGTTTAAAGCACAGCTGTGCATACAGTACAGAAACAGGTATGCAGTGTATCTGTGGTATTAAAATTTCATGGGTGGGGGCGATTAGGAAAATCGTGTCTGAAAAGGCTCCCGGAGGTGGGAGGCGATAATGAGAGAAAACGCTGAGAAAGACTCCAGGCCAGGGTTTCTCACCCTCAACACGATCCACTTGGGGGCCCGGATAATTCTCTGTTGCCAGGGGCTATCCTGTTAACTGCAGTACGTTTAGCACGGTCCCCAGCATCTGCCTCTTAGATGCCAGGGGTCCTTCTTCTTGAGAGGTGACGACCAAAAATGTCTCTGGCACTGCCAGATGTCCCCTGGGAGTGGGAATTCAGCCCCGGGTCGGGGAGGGGAACTCCCGGATTAGAGGAGGAGGTCATTTCTGGAAATGCTCACTCCACAGTAACTATATGACGAAGCTTAACAGTGTGGGATGGGGTGGGGGGGAGTGGTTGGGGGTGTCTTTTATTGGCAGCAGTACATTCTGAGGTGGCCAGGCAGGTCTGGAGTTGCAACGTGGAATGATCAAGCCAAAGGACACAGACGGTCATGCCAGCGTGAGAGGCCTTTCCAGGAAGGTCTCTTCAGGGGGAAGGCGGGGCTGACTGAGTGAGGCCAGCCAGCCTAGAAGCGTCCATCTCTCTCGGTGTCCAGAGAGGCCTCATTAAATTCCGTGACTGCACTGGTGGAGCCTGACTCGCAGCTGCAAATTTCAAGGCCTCCCTGGGCCTCCTGCGGATGGGAAGCTGGAGCAATAAATTACCTCTGCTTCCTGGTCTGGGCCGTGGACCTTGGGAGGTTACACCCTAAACATCCCATCCGAAGGGCGGAGGAGAGCTGGGGGCCCCCACACCAGGGGCCGAGCGTGGGTCTCCGCTTTGGCCAAGCGTTAACTGCCAGCAGAGTTGGCCATTTAGGCTGAGCGATTTCCGTCGGGTAAGATTCCCTATGAGGGTGACATTAGGCTTTTGCTAAATCAAAACAAACAAACAAAAATGGCAAAATTAATTGTACATCACACGATGCTTTTAAAAATAACATACAGCTTATTTTGCTGGATAATCGTAACACAGGGGCTGGTTCTGGAAAATGAAGCCTCCTCTCGCCGCGGAACTTGAGCCTGAGTGATTTCCTCCTTTCTGGAGACTTTGAAGAGCAGGTACAGCAGGAGGCGAGCGTTGGGGGAGAACTCACGCATCATTCAATTAAGAAGTTTATTGATGTGACACATAAAACTCTCCTGTTTTATTATCAGGGCTGGAAGGAGGTTATTTCTTTAACTGCCTGGCTTCCGCACACCTCTGGGTTCCTCGGGGATGGTTTTTCTCTCGCCCGGATCCGAAAGAGCTGGTCCTCTGACAAGTGTGTTTCCTTTTTCTGCACGCGTCCCTCCCTTCTGTCTCTGCCTCTCTCACCCTTTGATTCCCTTCCACACTCGTGTATTGACTAGGTTGAGCTTTCTTGCTAGTGCTCAATTTGTGCAATCACACTGCACTTTCAGGAGCGTAAGTGAGGAGAGGAGACTTTTTAAACGCAAGGTGTCTTGAGAAAGGTGAGACATTTTAGAAGGCCACCTTAAACATTCAGCTCTCTGAGCTGTGTCTTGTGGCGGGGGAAACGGAAGCAAACTAATAATTACCTTGAAATAATCCTGCTGCTGCTGCTGCTGCTAAGTCGCTTCAGTCGTGTCTGACTCTGTGCAACCCCATAGACGGCAGCC
>SJYX01007349.1:9656-47190 GCA_006410675.1 Oreotragus oreotragus
AGCATCAGTCCTTCCAGTGAATATTCGGGGTTGATTTCCTTCAGGATTTACTGGTTGGAACTCCTTGCAGTCCAAGGGACTCTCAAGAATCTTCTCCAGCAACACAGTTCAAAAATATCAATTCTTTGGTGCTCAGCCTTCTTTATGATTCAACTCTTGCATCCATATATGACTACTGGAATAACCACAGCTTTGATTAGACAGACAGACATTTGTCAGCAAAGTAACATCTCTGCTTTTTAATACATGAAATCTAACTTGAATTATTGACAGAAGTTTTAATAAGGATAGAGAAACAGTAAAGATAACAACTATTATTAAAAACAAATAAAATATTGTGGGGGCCAAAATTTAAGATGTCTGAAAATATAAAATATAGATGTTCTCTTAACTTCAATCAATTTAGATTTTGCTAGATTTTGTCATTTGCCAGCCCCAAGTCTATGATTTTGAATCCTGTTGTTTTTAAGACTTGATGTACCTTATGGTATAAATAAACAAAAATGAGATTCACTGAATGAAAATCTAATTCTAGAATTATTCTTCTACCTGCATTTTCATATGACTTCCAGTTCCCATGGACACTCACTATGGGGGCAACAAAGGTAGACAAATTCCATACTGAACTTGGAACCAGAAGGTATCAACTTGAAATGTAGTTTGTTCACTTACTAGCTATAGGATCTTGGGGATTCAGGATTGGAGTAGAGGCTGTTTAAACCATTCTTCTCTTGATATACAAATAAGGACTGATACACAACAACATGGATGAAGCTCAAAAGCATCTGTTAAGCAAAAGAAGACAGACTAGAGATACATATTATGTGACATAATTTTTCAGAGCAGACAAAACTAAGCAACAGTGAATCAAAAGAATGGTTTCTGCAGGGTGAGTCTGGAGGGTGAAGGCAGAGATGAAGCCTGACTGGGAAAGGAAATAGGGAAACATGTTGGGTATGTTTAGTATTCAGATCTTGGGGTTTTCATGAGGTTGTATATATTCAAAATCACTATGTAGTACTTAAGATTTGTACATTTTATTCTACATAAAATACTATAAAAATCTATGGAGAAGGGAGAAAAAAAATGAAAAAATAGAGAAGATGAAAGTAACTTGAAATAAAGCCCAAATCCACAAGATGGGAAGAGAGAACAGGACACCAAAAACCCATTTAAGGGTCTCTGGATCCCTTAGCCTGTGAAAAATGGAGAGCTACAATTAGACCCAAGTAATCCAAGAGGCAGAATATCCACTTTGAATAGGATTCCTTTCCTGACAGCTATGCATTATTACTTCTCCACTGTCCTCATGATTCCCTTAAAAAGCAAATTGCTTTCCAAGGCATGTTAGGAGTTCATGAAACAAATAGAATCTATTTATTTTAATCTCTACCTGAATCTATAAAAGTATCATTTACAAAATTTCAAAGTAGAATTGTTTCAAAATCTATCCCAAGTTCTTGAAATAACCTGATATGTGCCATCCATATTTACTCTACAATGTACTACTTGGTGTTCTACGTTATTTTAACTTCTAATTCCGAAAGACTACAGTCCCCTTCCATCTATATCCCATCAAACATACTGCAACCATCCCCAAAACACACACACACACACACACACACACACACACACACAGGTGTACATTGCTGGGATATACCTTACTGGAGAAAGGGCAGATAGCACATGAATATTTAGGAAGCAAAGGTTCTGAAAAGAAATATAATTATTCATTAATAATCACAGAAATTGAATCAGAGGCATCCAGTTCATCTCCTTGCCATTTCAAGATTTTTCTCTCCATTAAGATACTCATATAGCAATATAAACAAGTGATATTGCATTTTATTAGTTCACATTTTAATATGACATTTATATTCCATTTTCTATTTCACTAGTTGTCATGTATATTCCTATTGTTTTCATATTCCTCCTTTTGCCAATAGTGTTTTTAATATGATTTTCCTTATAAAGCCAATTCTAAAATGTTTTGATGTTTTATATAATCAATTTTTCATAGTTCTGTAATGATTGCTTCATAACATTCTATGGCTGGTTTTATTGCCTTTGTTTTCATTTATAGAACTATTATAGGAATTGAAAATATAAATGCATGTGTAGAGTTTTCCATATCACTTTAAAGATTTAAATTTAGAATTTTTTCAGGAAAGTCTGTAAAAACATGACAAAATAATCAGAGAGTTGAAAGATGGCTGTTTTCTGATGGAATATTGTTATTGTAAAGCAGACTTACTACTGGATACCAAATGACCTCAGTAAATAAGTAGGTTTTTGCCTGTTGCAGTTAGTCAACAAACCTGCATCTCTAATGGTATTCTTAAATTAGCTAAAAAATCAAGTATATACCAATCAATAAATTACTTTAGTACTTTGTATTTTTATTAGTTTATTTGTTGCTGAAAGACAACAAAGACAAAACATATAGTGTGTGCAATAAACTAAATTGTTGAAATCTTTAATTGCCTCACTGACTTTCTATCATTGGAAATGCACACACACACATACAAATAAGATGAGAATTAGTGATAAGAAAAGTCTGGAACATATTATTCTGCAAAAAAAACAGAAACGTGTTACAAGTAGAACTATTCCTAGAAACTTTTACTATTCAGAACTATCCTTTCAGGTACAAGAATCCAGACCATCGGTTCTCAATCCCAGCAGACTCAATGCTTCCCTTATGCAACAAATATCTTTATAATATCACTTTTATTCTCTCAATACAATATTCACAAGTAATATCATGAATCAATGCACAATTTAAAAAAGAAATCATTAACTGTTCTATGATGGAGATAATAAATTGATTTATAACAAAATACTCTATATTAATATTTACATTTTAGACATAACTATGTTAGTAAGCATAATGAATTAGGTAGGTGTGCATTCCTATAGGTAACATCATTGTGAATGTACAGATAAAAATGCAAATGGACTCATTTCATTGTGTTACTGCCTCAAAAATCAGAGAAATTACAGTGTGATTCTGAGAAATGATGAATCACTCTTGGTAAAGTTCTTAACAAAGTATAATCTTTCCTAAATTTACACAGTTGTTGCATTACTGGAAAAAAATCGATGTGTACCAAAACTATTCACAAAAATACTTGATTTTACTAAGCTCATTTATAAACAGGTCTTTCACCTACATGGTTACTCAGCAGAACATTAACAAGTCATGCAGTGCCATATAATCAGCCATTGTGCAAGACTTTCTACACACTCAGAGCACATAGTGTTCCTAACAATTGCCTATTAAATGACAGCAGGGTCTCCCCACTGGTCATGACAGCAAATGCCCCAACACGTTTCTATTTCCCAAAGAACCTCTAAGGGATTGTAAATCTGATTAAGAACCACTGCTCTAAACAAACCACACTGTATCTGTTTGCTACTACATACAAAGCACTGGTCTCAGCAACTGTAACAACAATAAAGTTAAGTCACTGCAAAAGAGAAACCCTGTACCTTCCTGCTTTTCTCTTGCTTTTAGCATAAAAGCCTTGAGTACAGAAGAGAAGAGCAGCTCCTGCATGCATATTCTTTCTCTGACATCACGGAGGGGAATACTTGTTATTATTGGTCCCAAAAGCTTTTCCCAGGACAATAATTTTTTTTTGGTTCATTTTTTTCCCAGAGGGCAACTATCCCTGTAAGAGGTTTCTGTGTAATTATAAAGCATGAACCTTGAGATAAACTTACCCCATTAAGCAGCATGACATCAATGTGCATACATGCTAAGTCACTTCATATCTGACTCTTTGCAAACCTATGGGCTATAGCCTACCAGACTCTTCTATCCATAGGACTCTCCAGGCAAGAATATAGGAGTGGGCTGCCATGACCTCCTCCAGGTGATCTTACTGACCTTGGGATCAAACCCATATTTCATATGTTTCCTGCATTAACAAATGGGTTCTTTACCACTAGCACCATCTGGAAAGCCCATGACGTCATTAACAAGACTGGAGTAGCCATCATGGTCAACAAAAGAGTCTGAAATACAGTACTTGGATGCAATCTCAAAAATGACAGAATGATCTCTATTCCCTTCCAAGGCAAATCATTCAACATCACAGTAATCCAAGTCTATGCCCCAACCAGTAATGCTGAAGAAGCTGAAGTTGAACAGTTCTATGAAGACCTATAAGACCTTTTAGAACTAACACCCAAAAAAGATGTCCTTTTCACTATAGGGGACTGGAATGCAAAGTAGGAAGTCAAGAAACACCTGGGGTAACAGGCAAATTTGGCCTTGGAATATGGAATGAAGCCAGGCAAAGGCTAATAGACTTTTGCCAAGAGAACACACTGGACATAGCAAACACCCTCTTCCAACAACGCAAGAGAAGACTTTACACATGGACATCACCAGACTGTCAACACTGAAATCAGGTTGATTATATTCTTTGCAGCCAAAGATGGAGAAGCTCTATACAATCAGCAAAAACAAGACTGGGAGCTGACTGTGGCTCAGATCATAAACTCTTATTGCCAAATTCAGACCGAAATTGAAGAAAGTAGGGAAAAACACTAGACCATTCAGGTATGATCTAAATCAAATCCCTTATGATTATACAGTGGAAGTGAGAAATAGATTTAAGGGACTAGATCTGATAGACAGAGTGCCAGTTGAACTACGGATGAAGGTTCATGACATTGTATAGGAAACAGGGATCAAGACATCCCCAAGAAAAATAAATGCAAAAAAGCAACATGGCTGTCTGAGGAGGCCTTACAAATAGCTGTGAATAGGAGAGAAGTGAGAAGCAAAGGAGAAAAGGAAAGATATAAGCATCTGAATGCAGAGTTCCAAAGAATAGCAAGAAGAGATAAAAAAGCCTTCTTCAGTGATCAATGCAAAGAAATAGAGGAAGAACAGAATGGGAAAGACTAGAGATCTCTTCAAGAAAATTAGAGATACCAGGGGAACATTTCATGCAAAGATGGGCTCAGTAAAGGACAGAAATGGTATGGACCTAACAGAAGCAAAATATATTAAGAAGAAGTGTCAAGAATACACAGAAGAACTGTACAAAAAAAGAGTTTGAGCATTACTGTTATTTTCTTTTTTAAATTTCAGATGATGTAGTTACTCCTTTCTCTATCAGCTGCATCCTCAAATTACTATTGTGATTCTAAGCCCTTACTGTATAGGTCCTGTGGAAGTTACCTTTAGCTTGCTGATCTTGGGGATGGCTCTAATTTTAGACTTATGATGTTTTCCAGAATATGTACTGGCACATTGTGTTTCTATTTATAAATCGTGGCCCTCCAATTTTCCAGTGTTAATTGAATTTTCCAGTGAATATTTTTATTCCTCTGATTCACAGCACTCTAGCCCTGTGGATTTATAGGTACATAGGTGCCTGGAAAATCCCAGGGATGGGGGAGCCTGATGGGTTCGTCTACGGGGTCATCTATGGGGTCGCACAGAGTCAGACACGACTGAAGCAACTTAGCAGCAGCAGCAGCAGGAGGTCTGGAAATCTCATGAATCAGCAATTACAGTAGTTCTAGGTTATAAGTTCTCTGAGGGCAGATAATATGTTTCTTCTAGTCAATACTTTATCTCTGCCTATTAGCACAATGCCTAAACCTGAGAAGGTGTTCAATAATGACTGTTAAAGAAATAGATTAATAAGTGAATTCTATATAGGATTTGAGGAAACACTTTGGTTTGAATTGAGTCATTCTGATACTATTGCTGTGTCTATTCTCTCATAATCAAGTTTCTTCACTTTTTATCATAATTGTCCAAACCTGTCAACAATCTATGATTCCCTGTCAGACATGATCCAACTTACCATTGTCCATAACTTCTGAAATTAAAAATAGCATCAAATTTGTATGAAAATCACCCCTTAAAAAATCTCCAAAATCTTTTTTGCCCAACAATGAATTGTTATTTGCTGCATATTTATCATAGAAATCAAGCTGTATAATAATCATGTTGTATTTTATGCATTTTTTTCTATGACAGTAAAAATTCTGCTTTTGGAGAAGTTACTCTCCAAGTATTGAAAGGGAAAAAAAGGAAAGTAATATATATGTGTGTGAAAATTGAACAGTATGCAAAAGCTATTCCCTTCATTTATATAACTTTTATAAATCAGAACAGAAACTATTTAAGAGTCTATAAAACATTCATGGCATCATTAAATTGGCTGGTTTGTAAAACTTTACCTTTCATTGAGGTGATATGTCGATATGAGATGATGTCGAACACAGCTGCAACAGCAACGCTACTCCAATGGCAAGCAAAGATTCAAAGTGATAAAACAATTTGAATATAAAATATGAACATAGTGTGGTAAAATGAAGTGAATTAATCTTATATTCATTGTAAAGAGCAATTCCTCAAAATATATGAGCCAGGCTTAGAAACACAATATTTAAATACTATCCTGAATGGTATGCACAGATCAGAGTACACCTCTCAGTGACACTCCAAAACAGTTTTCCCAGTTCTGAATGCTACTGGTTTAGTCTTTTTAAAGAAAAAGAAATATATCAAACCAACTTCAAAGACTAATTGGAAATCCCAACTAGGAACAAACCCTAAATGAATTCTCTGAAAATAGTTAATGGGAGTTGAAAATGAACTGCCATTTCCAACATAAAAATGCATAAAAATATTCCCATCAGAGGAAGTAAAATAGAGCAAAAATTTGCTCTGATATAGGGAGTCTCAGAATGGCTTATGGAAGAGGAGATCAGAATGCTTGAAATCTTAGGGACAAATAAGTAGTTGCAAATGAAAAATATTGCAAATGATATATACGATTTTTATATATTTGCAAGAATATTTTTTAAAGTAGCAATGAAAGGAAAATAATCAGAGCCATGTCACTTTAGCATCAGAGAACATGGATCCACTTAGCTCACATTGTTGTCAAACTCAAAATTACAACATACAACATGTATTTGCGTAGGAAGACTTGGAAAGGCTGACTTTTTGGTGACACTATCTAAAATCCTCACATCCCTGTTTTGTCATACTGTAAGTCACTTTCCCTTTATTGTGTTCCGTGTGTGTTAGGTGCTCAGTCATGCGGCTCAGTCATGTCCAACTCTTTGCAACCCCATGGACTGTAGCCAGGTTCCTCTGTCCATGGAATTCTCCAGGCAAGAATACTGGAGTGGGCTGCCAGTCCCTTAACAGTCAGTGTTCTCTAAAAGCATTTAAATCGGCTCTCCTTCAATTTATTTTCCCCTCCTCACTCAGATTCTAAAGTGCACCCTAAGCCAAAACCCCTGTTCATCTCCCCCTGTGCCATCAGAATAGATTGGTGCTGCGGTGTCCACCCACTCCAGTACTCTTGCCTGGAGAATCCCACGGACGGAGGAGCCTGGTGGGCTGCAGTCCATGGTGTCGCTAGGAGTCGGACACGACTGAGCGACTTCACGTTCACTTTTCCCTTTCATGCATTGCAGAAGGAAATGGCAACCCACTCCAGTGTTCTTGCCTGGAGAACCCCAGGGACGGGGGACACCGGTGGGCTGCCGTCTGTGGGGTCGCACAGAGGCGGACACGACTGAAGCGCCTCAGCAGCAGCAGCAGCGTCCACAGCAGGGCTTCCGGTCTGTCGCCATACCCCTCAAGGATTGCAGACACATTTTCTATTAGTCAACAGTGCATTTTCTTAAAACACTTCAGGATTAACCAATCTCTACCCATTTGATAAATTCCTTCATGTCTATATGTAAAATAAACTGAATCACTATGTGCTGAATGCACACATGCTTCAATGTCCTAATACTCAATGTCTTTCTTTAGCTATTTTTTAATATAAATGTATTTATTTTAATTGGAGGTTAATTACTTGACAAATTTGAGAAGGATTTACAACTTCGGTAACCGATCTGCAAACTGCATCTAATAAGAAAGGTGGCGATTGGAGACTTTGTCTAATGGTCCCTAAATAACAGCTGTCTGGTCTTTCAACACCTCCCAGATCAGCAGAATGAGCCCAGAAGGGACTTCCTGGGTACAGCGTTCTATCTAGTAAATGAGAGGAGTGCTTCACTTAGCTTTTTTGTTGTTTTCAGTGTTAAATTCAAGCACCAGATTTTGTTCAGATTTCACAGAGTTTTATGCTAGTGTCCTTACTTCTTTTCGTACATTGTACAAGATTCCACAGTTGTAGTTAGTGGCACTGAGCGGCTTCAGCCGCATGCGACAAATTCTAATAAATTCTCTTTTCACTTTTATTCTGTTACAAATATTTTCTAATTTTTTGTGATGACTTCTCAGATAAACCCACCATTTAAAATGGACATTTAATTTCCAAATACATGGGGTTTTTAAAGTATTTTTGATATTAATTTTTCATTTTTTCTCTGCAATTACCATCTGTGTTTTTTTTTTTTTTCAGTCTTTTAATTTTATTGATGTTTTCAATGGCTAAACCAAAGATTTCTCTTTTTAAATGTCACATTGCTCTTGAAAATATTTGGGTTATCTTCAAATATCTTTTGATACTGATTTCTGCAATAATTCCACAGTAATAAGAGAACAGACTCTGTATGATTTCAATAGTTTTAGACCATGAAATTTTTGCACCTTGTTTTATGTCCCAGATATGTTCCAGTGTTTGTGGTTTATAGTCTATGGGAACTTGAACAGAATTTGTATCCTGCTGTTTTGTGAAAATTGTATAAATCTTAATTATGTTAAATTGGTTCATAGTACCTTCCAGATCTACTATAGCCTTCTACTTTTCTCTCTATTTATTCCAATAATTTGAGAGTTTGATATTGAAACTCCAAGTAAAAATCTTAACTTATCTACTTAAAAGGTAATCGTAATATATAATAGAACTATATATAACTTTGTTCTGTAATTTCCAAGTTTCTTGTAAATGTGTTTTATACTTTCATAATTTAAAAAAGTAAAAAATAAATATTAAAGATACAAAAAGAAAAAAAAATCAAGCACCATTTAGACAACATAGTTTGAAACAAAAGAGTGATTAAAGCCTTGGACCGGGAACCAGACCAGATCAACAACCTTAAAACAGCTACTTATGTACACTGTGTCTCTTTTGAATGAGACACATTCAAACAGTAATGAAACTGATAACATTTTCATAGGGTTAGAAGAGAATTAAATGAAGTACTATGTATAAATTGCTTTGTATATTCAGAGTATGGCACATGGTAAGGGCTATATAAACTTTTACTGTCATGAAGGTACTGGTAATGATGCTCTAATCCAGAAACAAATGATACAATTTCAAAAATTATTCTAATATGAAAAATGTGATTATATATTTATATATCTAGTGAGATCTTTTAAAAAGATTCCTTGTCAAGATTATGACAAAAGGCACATATGTGTACTTTTCCCCGATTTAAAAAGTATCTACTATTATTTTCTTCTTTTGCTCTCTATACTGGAAAATCTGAAGATAGAGCTCTTCAAGTTTTTCAAATAGGGATCATCATTAGGAGAGCCTTGATGGGATACATTTAAATGGCCCCATATAGCTGAGGGCAGAGTTATAATGTCCAGAACTGATTTCTCTATGGAGGTGTTACTATATATTAAGTTTCACTGAAATTCATATTGAATAGCAAAATGAAGGTTTGGTCACCGTTAACCACAATGTATTCGATTCTTCAGATGAATCCTTTATAGACAGAGCTATATTTAACCTGAATACTCCTTCTGTAATCCACAACCGATGCATATTAGTTGAAAAGAAACCAGTAAGCTCTTGAATATGACGTAATAACTGAAAGATTTTAATAAGTCTTTGTTTTGTTTGCCTGAATTAAACAGCAACCTTTTGGCTCATGAAAGAGAAGAAACAACTTATGATCACCAAGATGCATTTAAAAGAGTTCTTATTCCAGTGGAGAGGAGGGTAGAATAAATGCTATGTTGCTGCTCAAAAGTCCAACATAAAACAGAGTTAGAAATGAATAAGAAAGACTGTTTTCATTATTTAATTTTTGCCAGAGATTTTCAAAAGCTGTATCTTCACAAATAACAATTGTATTTATCTCAATAGAAAAAGTATTATATTTGTTAAAGATGTTTTCATTTGTGTGTATATATGCATGTATTTTCATTTATTGGAGGATAAAGACTAGTTGATCAAATGCATTTGGTACTGTGGTAAGTATATTACAGACATATTCTGATTTAAGGCTTATAATAAACAAATATGATTCTGTTTTCTAACTTTATAGTTAAGGAAATTGAAAGTCTACAAGCTTCATCCAACATGAAGAGCCAGCAGGAGAGCAAAATTTAAATCTGATTCTGTTCCACTCTAAATTTTGCACTCTATGTTATACTGTGCAGTTGTTTTACCTGAAATAACTTCTTTGGGTAAATTATGTTTTGTGTTTTTTTCAGCTGGTTGTTTGAAAGTGTGGGAAATAAGGCTATGTGTTTTTCTCAGCTTCCCTTTAAGTAGCTCAGCCATTATATTTTTTATTTTTCTGCTTTTTCCACTTGGTTGAAGTATCCTTTCTCTTTCATCGTCCGGATTATCAGGTATTATTGCTTAAACAAAGGTACTGATTGAATCATAAATGCAACAGATTTGTATGACCAGATCTGTGGCTACCGAGTGCCAATTACAGCATCAAGATACCTTTTGTGGTGGTTTCAGGAGATCTACTATGAAACATTTCTTTCCACCCCTCTTTTAAGAAAGTTAAGTTATCATATCCTTTGAGAACTTTTAGCAAAATAACTGGCATGCTATTAAGAGCCACTTCAGGTACCCAAACAGCTACCTCTTGTCAAAGGAAGAGTACATCCATGAAGTTGAGGCTAAATATGCCTGCACCAAGACCTCATTTCCATAGGCTGATCCTGAGAAACTTATTACCCAAATCAAAGAAAAACGAATTATTCAGTGCCCTTGTTACTAAATTGAGATTTTTAGATTTCTGAATGTGGAAACATATTATTGATTTTCAAAAAACTATTGGATTTAAAATCAGTTAATGAAAAAAATGAGATGACATAATTCCATTCATCTAAGAGTCTCTGACAATATTTGCAAAGTCTAGAGCTAAAGGCCAACACAGCATCCACAGAACCATGAGGCTCAATCATAAAGCAAAAGTCATTAGCTTTCATATTTCTAGATGAATAAAAAGTATAATTACTTTGGAAATAGGAGGGATATTATCTCAGAGTTTTCAAATTAATCTTGTCTTTAATTAATTAAAATTAATTTTATCTCTAAATCTATGAAGGCAAGGATCTCATTTCATTAATCATTCTATCACTACTACCTTCTGCTATGTATGATGATGTGGGTGCTTAAAATACATTGGAAAAAGGAATTAGTGAAATAATGAATGGATGACTTGATAATAGCCATAAGCAAAAAAAAAAAAAAAAAGAATCAAATGACTCCAACATTGGGTAAGAAGCTGTGTCAGAAACTAAGATGCAGGATGAGAATATTTTAAAATAAATAGCTTCCACCCCCTCCCCCAATTTACCTATTACTGTCTCTGATGATATACAATCCTGAGTGAAAGTGTTAGTGAAAGCTTTGTTAATACATATTCCCTACATTCCAATCCCAGAAAAGTTATATTTGACCAGATTGTGTTTTATGTCTCCTGTATCCCCCTGTTGCTCATTCTTCCATTCTCCCTAATGTCACTCTGATTGTAGGTCTTACATTGCAATATTCCTAATTTCCCCTGCCCTAATAATCATGTATTAACTTTAAAAATATATAAGTTATATCAAGGCAAAACACATTAGTCAGCAGGATATCTTCCCTCTTAAATTTACCATCAAATATTTTAATCAATGAATCCAAGTCACCAATTATTAAGTATTCTTATTCTGGAGAGGGGTTTGGGGAAGACCATAAAATTGATAGATTAAGTAACTCATCAACACCTCCGCATGAATGGCTCAGAAACCTACCTTAATGGCTCATTGTATCAATTTATTACACATTCTCAGATAAGTAATATTCACTCACAATAGCATAGCAAAATCCCCAATAGCTTTTTTCATATAAATGATTCAACTAAAACTAAAAGAAATTGCAGAATATCCGATTTACACATTGCTAACACAACTTAGTGACCAATTATCTCAGGGTGATCTTGTCCTCAATTTAAACCTATAGAGAAACAGAAACTTGGAAATGAGACACACAGCTTCAACAAAACATAGAAATATAACTAGTACATTGTACAGGGCTAGCAATTCTAATATTTTATAAAGTATATTTGTAATTCAGTTCAAGCAGTTTAAATCCCAGCCCCTGCCAATGAATAAGTTTTTGTTTTGAGGATTCAAAAACTGAGTAATAAACAGTTTCTTGACCTTAAGATCTTACTAATCAAGTGAGGAATACTCTTAGTATACAAATAGTGTTAACATAAAGAAGAAACTACTTGTCAAGAGGTATTAAATCTCATGGGAGTAAAAAAAGAAAAAGCTTGTATTTAGTTGGGCTTCACTGGTGGCTCAGAGGTTAAAGCGTCTGCCTGCAATGCTGGAGACCCAGGTTCAATCCTTGGGTTGGGAAGATCTCCTGGAGAAGGAAATGACAACCCACTCCAGTATTCTTGCCTGGAGAATCCATGGAGGGAGGAGCCTGGTAGGCTACAATCCATAGAGTCACAAAGAGTCAGACACAATTGAGCTACTTCACTTTCACTTTCTTTCAAATAAGCAAATAAATTGATGTGTTTGCTGATCAACAGGACTAACTCTGTGCTATGCACTATCTGATAACTATACATTTATTATAGAATTTATTATTTTACTGATATATAATTAATGTATAAGCCCATTATTTTCACGTGGATAACATAATGACTGTGTTGTTGGTCAGTCACTACAACATGACTGACTCTTTGCAACCCCATGGACTGCAGCACACCAGGCTTTCCCTGTCCTTCACCATCTCCCAAGATTTGCTCAGATTCATGTCCAATGAATTGGTGATGTTATCTCACCATATCGTCTTCTGTTGCCCTCTTTTCCTTCTATGTATATAATTATACTGAGTCTAACATCCATCAAAATACACAATTATGATTTTTTTTATTTTGATGAGAAATTTTCAGTTATTCCCTTAACAACTTTCAAATACATAGTTCAGTAAGTAAGTAAAGTCACTCAGTCGTGTCCGACTCTTTGTGACCCTGTGGACTGCAGCCCACCAGGCTCCTCAGTCCATGGGATTCTCCAAGCAAGAATACTGGAGTGGGTTGCCATTTCCTTCTCCAGGAGATCTTCCCAACCCAGGGATCGAACCCAGGTCTCCCACATTGGAGGCAGACGCTTTAACCTCTGAGCCACCAGGGAAGTTGAAAATTTAATAAGATATAATTAACACATACAACACCAGCATGAGGTTAAAGGGTTAAGATGCTTTATTATTCCAGTGACAGTGCTGGGTTGGACCTGGGTAGCCTTACTCCATAAAGCTTCTCTTAAACACTGCACCACACTTCTCTCACTTTCTTCTGGGAGAATGATGTGAATGGTGCAGTCATTAACAAAAGCGTAATATCAGAAAGAGGAAATTCTCTGGGCAGAGAAGAATATTCATATATTCTTCATATGAATTCATATTTTAAATTTAATAAGATATAATTAACACATACAACACCAGCATGAGGTTAAAGGGTTAAGATGCTTTATTATTCCAGTGACAGTGCTGGGTTGGACCTGGGTAGCCTTACTCCATAAAGCTTCTCTTAAACACTGCACCACACTTCTCTCACTTTCTTCTGGGAGAATGATGTGAATGGTGCAGTCATTAACAAAAGCGTAATATCAGAAAGAGGAAATTCTCTGGGCAGAGAAGAATATTCATATATTCTTCATATGAATTCATATTTCTGTATTTCATATGACAGGATTTGACATGACACTCATGGAGTTGGCTTAAAGAGGTGGAGAAAACTCCCACTTTGATATTGGAAATTAGCCAGCTTCATCGTGTTGTGATTGGAATAAATGAGATTACCACAGAAGAGGCAAAATGTGAGAGAGCAGATGATGAAGAGCAGAGTCTTAGGGAAAGTCTTCATTTAAAAGAAAAATAGGCCTCAGAGAGGAAGTGGGCACAACTGCTATGATTTCTGAAGAGTTGAGAATGCCCCCGTGGGCCAGACTTCTGCTTAGGCCAGTTGCTCTAATGGCCAGTTGCTCTAATGGACAGCATTCAACTTCTGACCCATCCAACACCCTCTGCAAGGCTTTGTATCTGGCATATAGGAGATTTTCAAAAATATTTCAAAAATGTTTTCAAGTTAAATTGCAAAGAACTAACATTTTCTGTATGTATTTGTTATGGGCATTAGGTTTTCATAACTCTACCTCATCGACTACTTAATTTCTTTTCACCACTTTTAGATAGGAAGAAATTCATATCTTCAATAAATGGGGAACCTGGGAGTCAACTGCAGCCTTGTCGATTTCCAAACTAATTTCTGTCTTCCAAACTGTATACTAGAGATGTGTGTCTTTTGTTCATTGAGTTGCTTGTAGTGCAGTTTTATTGTTGTGGTGACAAAGATTGAAGAAATAAGAAGACTTAAACAGGAAATGATAAGCTGTCATTTTTGCAGTCATACTATCACAAAACAAAGTTCACATGGAAGAAAAAACCAATATGGTGACTGGAAATTGGGTTAAAACTAATTATCACTCCCATCTAAACAAAGTGAACCAAGTAGTTAGCAACATAGAAGTTTTGTGAAAAGATAGTTTTGTAGTATCACTATAGTTAGTTATTAGTACATCATGCAAAATACCAGGCAGATGAAGCACAAAATGGAACCAAGATGCCTAGAAGATATATTAGTAACCTCACGTATACAGATGATACCACATTAATGGAAGAAAGTGAAGAGGAGTTAAAGAATCTCTTGATGAGGGTGAGAGAGGAGAGTAAGAAAGCTGGCTTAAAACTCAAAATTTTAGAAATGACGATCGTGGCATCTAGTCCCATCACTTCATGGTAAGTAGATGGGGGGAAAGTAGAAACAGTGACAGATTTTATTTTCTTGGGCTCTGAAATCAGTGTGGACAGTGACTGCAGCCACAAAATTAAAAGATGCTAGCTTATTGGAAGAAAAACTATGACAAATCTAGACAATGTATTAAAAAACAGAGGCATCACTTTGCCAGCAAAGATTCGTATTGTCAAAGCTATGGCTTTTCCAGCGGTCATTTATGGGTGCTAGATTTGGAACATAAAGTTGAGCGCCAAAGACTTGATGCTTTCAAACTGTGGTGCAGAAGAAGACTCTTGAGAGTCCGTTGGACAGCAAGGAGACCAAATCAGTCATTGCTAAAGGAAATCAACCCTGAATATTTATTGGAAGGACTGATGTTGAAGCTGAAGATCCAATACTTTGGCCACTTGATGCAAAGTGCCAGCTTATTGGAAAAGATTTTGATGCTGGGAAAGATTGAGGAGAAGGGGGTGACAGAGGAGAAAAAGGAGGTGACAGAGGAGGAAAAGGAGGTGACAGAGGAGGAAAATGAGGTGACAGAGGATGAGATGGTTGGATAATATCACTGACTTAATGGACATGAGTTTGAGCAAGCTCAGGGAGATAGTGAAGGACAGGGAAGCCTGGTGTGCTGCTGCTCATGTGGTCACAAAGAGTTGAACATGACTTAGTGACTGAACGACAATAGTAATTATAATAGGCAAATCAGTTTGCGACCCATGGACTGCAGCACACCAGGCTTCCCTGTTCATCACCAAGTCCCAGAGCTTGCTCATACTCAAGTCCATTAAATCAGTGATGCCATCCAACCATTTCATCCTCAGTTGTCCCCTTCTCTTTCTGCCTTCAGTCTTTGCAATGAGTCAGTTCTTTGCATCAGATTACATCTGTCAAAGACAGGAAAGTGTCAAAACTAACAAACACACAGTCATACAGGCCCTTGATAATTGGACAAAATTCATTCTATTTATAAGATTTCACACGCACTGTTGTCATTTTTTGTTTATGTGTGAAGAATTTTTTTTGTCCTTTAGTATTTGGGGATTTATTTTAGACAAAAGCACCTGGTTTGAAACTTGAGGAAATGGATTTAAATCTTTCTTTAAGGTTATCAGTGAGATCAAGAAACATGTTATTTAGGCATACAAAACGCCATGACCAGGTGGATGAACTCTTTGTTCTGCCCTCCAGATCTTCTCAAAATCCCTGGAGGAAAGGGACAGGTCATGCAATTTCAGAGGAAGGGTGGGGAAGTCGTATTTCCTCTTTTGTAAGAGGAAAAAGGAAACTCATCCATTTAGGATGTTTGAGTTTGATCTTAACCCTTCTGATCTACAGTTGTCTGTTTTTTGTTAGATAAGTGAGAAAGTTGTACACTGATCCAAAGAAAAACATAATATCTGAATTATGACCCCACTCCCTCATTAGCAGCCACATGAAAGAACTTCTGCATTACTAACTATTCAAGTTGACAGGGAAAATTTGAAAGGGAATCTGATATACGCCATAATGTAGAACTGGAAGGGAGAGACTCCATAAGAAAAAAAATAAAAATGACATTTTATTCTCTATTAAGAGTTCTCATTCATATGAAGAGATGTTGAAGAAAGAATAACATTGTTTAAAAGGCAACACAGGACTTCCCTGGTGGCTCAGAGGTTAAAGCATCTGCCTGCATTGCAGGAGACTCAGGTTCAATCCCTGGGTTTGGAATATTATACAGAGTGAAGTAAGCCAGAAAGAAAAACACCAATACAGTATACTAACACATATATATGGAATTTAGAAAGACAGTAATGAGGACTCTGTATACAAGACAGCAAAAGAGACACAGATGTGTAGAGCGGACTTTTGGACTCTGAGGCAGAGGGAGAGAGAGAGGGTGGGATGATTTGGGAGAATAGCATTGAAATATGTATATTATCATGTAAGAAATGAATCGCCAGTCTATGTTCGATGCAGGATGCAGGATGCTTGGAGCTGGTGCATGGGGATGATCCGGAGGGATGATGTAGGGTAGGAGATGGGAGGCAGGTTCATGTTTGGGAGTCCATGTACACCCATGATGGATTCATGTCAATGTATGCCAAAACCAATAAGGTACTGTAAAGTAAAATAAAGTAAAAATAAAAATTAAAAAAAAAAAGAAGAAAAGAAATCACTGGCAACCTTGTAGTAGAGGATAGGCTAGAAAATGAAAACCAGGAAGACTAAGTAAAAAGCCACATTAAGTTTGCATTCAGTTACAAATGACAGGAATGACATTCAAACTGACTTTAGCCTGGCAGAGGTGGCGTGGAAGAGGGGATAGTATCAGCTCATTAAATGAGAATTTGACTGTACTTTATGGTTCATGAAGTGAAGTCTTGATCAAAATGTTCAGCAAAGCAATCAGGAAAGTGTCTCCATCTCTCAGTTCTGCTTCCCTATGTTGGATTCATTCCCAGACAGGGTTCATGGTGACTCACAGGGGCCTATATCTAGCAGAAAGTGAGTGGCCCTCATGGATCATTCCACAAAACACCCTGAGATCAGCTGGCTCACCCAGGAGCCAGCAAGAGAAGCCCTGATTCTGTGTGAAATGAGGAGAGAGGTAATTGTGCAGGGAACTTGGCCAGCCAGTGCCTGTTTTGTTGGCAGGAGTTAAACTACTCCTATTAGTTAGGAGTTAATAGTTAACTAATAGTTAATAGTTTAACTAATAGTTAAAACTATTACTAGTCAAATAGGCTAATAATAGCCTCAATGTATTCCTCTATCTTTTAAGTATCCTAATTTTCCATAAAGTGAAACTAGGAGCAAAAATCCACAGTTTGCTCCCTGTCTGTTGTAGCATCTTGTTGTATGCTGGATCTGTGACGGTCATCTTCTCTCTGTCGCTTCTAACCAGGCCTTCTGTAGGCACTTCATCAGCAGCTGCACCTCTGTGCTATCACATGTTTTCATCCTCTCTAAATACTCACTCTGAACTTCTCCCATGGGATCTGTATATATATCAGGGTAAATAACCATGCTATGTGATCACCTCCCTCATCATGTCTGAACTGTGACTCTTCTGAACAAGGCATTCTTCACTGCTGTTTCCCAGCCATGTGGACCTTCGCACCATGCCTTGTCGATGTCTTATGAGTTAGTGTCACTCTGTTTCTATCTAGTTACAATTCAGATTAGTTTTGTTCAGGGCAAATATTGGGTTCACGTAGAATCACCTAATGTCACAAATGTTCTAGACCTTCCCTCTTGCTGTTGTTCTTTTATGTGAATTTTTCAGTACTTTCTTTATTCTTCTGTTTAATTCATAATGCATTGTCCACTTTTATAGTTGCCCTGGACATTCTGGAATTCTCCTCTCCCTTGAGTTCAGTGACCTGGTACAATCCTGGCTCATCCCCATCTCTGCAATCCTTCCTTCTTTTCTTCAAAAGGGGGCTACTCCAAGTTTTACTTGACCCTCTTCTCTCCACAATCTGCTCTAAAAAGATTCCTGAATCCAATAGTCATCTATCCACCATCATCTCTGTGCAGATAAACCCCAAATCTATATTTCTGATCCATTTCTAAGCCCCAGACCTGCAGCTCTACAAGAATGTCTGATCCATAGTTCAGACTCACCAGGTCTCAAGCTTAACACAGATTTCTGTTTCATAAACCAACTCTCCTTCCTCTTACAGGTATTTTCTGTGCCTGTCCTTTGTGTTCACTGACGGAAAGACCATTCCCCAGGCCATCTGGGATCCAAGTCTAGGCCTCACCTCTGACTCCTCCCTCCCTTAGGTTCCGTAGTCACATTGTCACTCAGTCCTGGCCAGTTCTAGGATGGGACCTACCTTTGCCTGACTTTCCTGCAGGAGTGACTTGGATTTCGTGTAGGCTAGCACCAGGGAGAAGAGAAACAGTTCAGAGAGAGAGAGCATTGAACCTGAGCAATGACTGCCAGGGAAAAACTAAATAGTCTCTGGGAACCAAAACAGTGACCAAGGGAACAATAGCCTAATATGACTGGATAAGAATATTCGACCAGACTGAAAATATACCAATAGCACAATATAAATTCTTTGCTTTGGGGAAACCTGAAGGCTCAGAGTCAAGGAAAGTATTTTCAGTTAATAAAATGTTTATGCACTCTTGACTTGTGGATATGTATTCTATGTGTGACTGTGGAATTTTAAAGCAGACGCTGTGTCCTATAATAAGTGGCTGAGACAGAAGGCCAACTCTGAATAGCTTGTAGGTTTCCAGGCAGAGAGATAAATCTCAGAGCTCAGAAGGCATGCCTCAGTGACAGACATGAGAGTAGAAGTTCTTTCCAAATCTGCCATCCCCCTGAGCAGGGCAATAAATCTTCACAGAGCTGGGAAGTCATATGTAACAGCTATCAGCTTGTTGTTTTTTGATTATCAAACTTATTAATGCAACTCTGTAATAAAAATCCCCATCCTCTGTAATAAAATTCCAGATCCTCCTAGAAGTGATAGGAGACCAAACCGAGTAATGTGTTCTCACGTTTTCCTCCATCATTCCCTCCTAGGATTCTTACATGACAGGATATGTTCATGGCTTTCCTCCTCTATAGACGTGTCTGTTCCACAACAAACCTGTTTCCTTGTCTATGATGCCTCAGTTTTCAGTAAATACAGGTTCACAGGATAGAAGCATCCTTACTTTCTTCATTTCACATGTTCTTGTTTTCAGAATTCACCCACCACGCTGGTTGAAAGACTCTCTCCATTTATTAGTCTACTTGAGCATGGGAAATATGATAAGAGCTAAAACACAGTTGACACTTTATTCCCGCGGCCAGGCACTCTACTGCTTGGGGCTCACAGTGACAGGACCAGCTGAAGAAACATATGCTAACTCAGAAACCCCAGCCCTGGAACGCCAGGCCCTGCCCTCTAGGTTAAAACCTCTCTGAGAATAGAAAAGAAAAGCAACCTAAGTTTTGCTGACTTGTGCACATTCTAAAACATCCAAGAGATAGAAAAAGAAAGACAGAAGTAACAATTGTCAATTTAAAAATAGCTGTTGATGGAGAAAACAGAATCATCTCTTCTGAATGTCCCAGAAAACATTTCAAATTTACTGAATACATGTTGAACAAATCACTGAATAGTGAAAATCTTTTTTTCTGCTTACTCAAGACTTGATAACTAAAAACAAAATATTTAGAGATATGTTGAATCTGCATTATGAATGTAGCACTTAGCAGTGTCCAGGATAATTGGAAGGCACTCATTAAGTATTTGTTGGAAGGACACTAACCCTGTCGTGGGGACTCCGCCTTCATGACCTCATCTAAACCTAGTTACCTTCCAAAGGCCACATCTCCAGATACCGTCACTTTGAGGGATATAGTGAAGTCGCTCAGTCGTGTCCGACTTTTTGTGACCCCATGGACTGTAGCCTACCAGGCTCCTCTGTCCATGGGATTTTCCAGGCAATAGTTCTGGAGTGGATTGCCATTTCCTTCTCCAGGGGATCTTCCCAACCCAGGGATTGAACCTGGGTCTCCCACATTTTAGACAGATGCTTTACTGTCTGAGCCACCAGGGAAGGGGCTTGGAATTTGGGGGGAACACAAACATGCCATCCATAACACTGTCATTTTCCCTTTCTGCATCCTTGGCTGAAGTCATCTTATACCTCAAGAGTATTAGAATATCAAACTCTTGGAGTGAAGAAACTCCACTGTCAGGGGTACAGGATATACTGAATGTTTTGGAATAAAATCAGGATGATTTAGGACTAGGAGCTCAAGCGTACATGAATCCAGCTGCCAACCAGTTGTCTCGTGTGTGTGTGTTAGTCATTCAGTCATGTCCAGCTCTTTGTGACCCCATGGACTGTAGCCTACAAGGCTCTTCTGTCCATGGAATTCTCCAGGCAAGAATACTGGAGTGGGTAGCCTTTCCCTTCTCCAAGGGATCTTCCTGACCCAGGGATTGAACACATGTTTCCTGCATTGCAGGCAGATTCCTTACCATCTGAGCCAGCAGGGGAGCCCTGGTGGATCTTTCCTGTAAGATCCCTGAAGGAAATAGGCTCAGTGCAGGCCCTGTCAGGCTGGGTTGGTAGACACCAAACTAGGACCTGTCTTGCAGGACTACTGCTGCTGCTGCTGCTGCTGCTAAGTCGCTTCAGTNAGTATTCTTGCCTGGAGAATCGCATGGAGGGAGGAGCCTGCTGCTGCTGCAGCTGCTGCTGCTGCTACCGCAACTGCTACTGCTGCTGCTAAGTGGCTTCAGTCGTGTCCAACTCTGTGCGACCCCATAGACAGCAGTCCACCAGGCTCCCCCGTCCCTGGGATTCTCCAGGCAAGAACGCTGGAGTGGGTTGCCATTTCCTTCTCCAATGCATTAAAGTGAAAAGTGAAATTGAAGTTGCTCAGTACTGTCCGAGTCTTTGTGACCCCATGAACTGCAGCCTACCAGGCTCCTCTTTCCATGGGATTTTCCAGGCAAGAGTACTGGAGTTGGGTGTCATCGCCTTCTCCATGGGAGGAGCCTGGTAGGTTACAATCCACGAAGAGTTGGACATGACTGAGCTACTTCACTTTCAAAAGGCAACATCAAAAGTGTACTCAATTCTGACTGTATTCTAGCCATTCACCCATTTGCACTGTACCTCATCCCTTAATGTTTTTGTGGCTTTCATAACAAAGTTGATGCGTTTTAGAAAGCCAGTGTAAAAAGGAGAGAGAATCTAGAATTGAAGCTTACTCTTTTTGAACAGCTATAAGAATGTTAATGCCTCATAAAGATAGCTGTATATCCCCTTAAGTTTGAATTGATTTTGATATTTAATCCTGATAGTCTTCAATATTATTGACCCATTGTAATGATCAGATAATGTTGATATTGTAAAATATTGATGACTGGAAAACACCAAGGACATTACATGACTTATTTCTTAAATTAAAATATCATTTTCTATAGTGTGACCTATGTCTTTATGAACTAACTGATGGATTCACACAGCACAGTGAAAATCAGTGAAATATGAAGTACCAGTAATGATATGTAATATGTTTGCAACAGATGTGATATCCAACATAACTGAGTTCACTGAGATTTACTGCTTCATTTAAGCTTTGCTGCCATGGCTGATCCAATATTACAGAAGATATCTTTTCAAAAGCACCCAGTCCTTCCAGCCTCATTGTTTCAATATTCAATGAATAATTTTACATTTCAATTTTAAAGCACTTTGATGCCTTTGTTAACATTTTAGGTCCTTAAAACAAAAATGCCCAACTATCGTTCTAGGAACAGAAGGAAAATTAATCTAATTAATACACAGCACTAACTATTTAAATGAATTCTAATTTTGTCACTAATTAATACACAGCACTAACTATTTACATGAATTCTAATTTTGTCACTTTTTTCTGAACATGTGCTCTTGTATATATACTACTCTTATTTACAGCATATAAAATATGAAAATATTATTATATCAGATTCTGTAGAAACCAGAGCTGAGTAATGAAACCTAAAGTCCAAAGTAAGTGTTCAGTAAATATGTGTTAGATTAAAATTTCTGGTTCTTTTCTATTAGCTATTTTAAGTTTGCAATTTACAGAAACATAATCAAATAGAACCAAGCAGAAATAACAGAGTGCAAATTATTGATGTAATACTTAAAACTACAAAGTCCTGAATTTTACCTTCCAGTATGGTTACATCCAGGAGTTGAAAAAGTCATCATGACTCTTTTTTTTTCATTACCACTCCCCTTCCCTCCACCATGGCCCTGCTTTTCTCCATATTAGTCTCATTTTAAAGTAAGTCCTTTCTTTCTAGTGGTCCTGGAAGCTCCCAAATTCTATCTTGCTACCTAAATAACCAAGGCAGAGGAAAATCTCTTTTCCAACAATTTTCAAATAGTCATTGATACTATTTCATTGGCCAGACATGAATTCTGGGGCTTCTCCTAGATCTCAGAAGTGACATCACCTTACATTAAGGTGTAGGTTAAAAGCAGAGAAGTAATTTCCCAAAGGAAAACACAAGCATTATTTGCACAACTTACTTGAGATACTACACAATTTTACCTGAGAAAAATCCAGTTCTTCTTCTTCTTCTTCTTTTTTTTTTCTTAGTTTTGGCCCTGCCACTTAGTTTAAGGTTACCAGTTAGGGTTGGAACCCAGGCCATGACAGTGAAGGCATTGAAATCTAATCACTAGACCACCAGGGAACTCCCAACCAACTTTTTAAGATATATTTTAGTCACGAAATGTCAGCAGCATTACAATTCTTCAGGGAGTGTCTGAACTATTTCTAATGGTCTCTTGTAGTTTTAGGGGCTTCCCAGGTGATATTAGTGATAAAGAATCTGCCTACTAAGCAGGAGACCCTTGTTCAATCCTTGAGTGGGGAAGATCCCCTAGAGGAGGGCAAGGCAACCCACTCCAGTATCTTGCCTGGAGAATCTCATCGACAGGAGCCACAGGGTCACAAAGAGTCAGACATGACTGAAGTGATTTAACATTCATGCTTGTAGTTTTGAAGATTATTCTTGTAATGTTTCGGTATCTTTATTTTATCTAATTTAAAGGAGTAGTTTATGTGAGGAAAGTATTAGTTATTACCATAATTCTTCCTGAAATTAGGCCCAAAAGCCACTATTTTGAGAACAAGTTTAACAACATGATTTTTTAAAAATATTTATTTTGTTGAAAGTAATAATTCCATCTGAAAAATGACTTTAATTTTTTAAAGAATTTGATAAGGTCTACTAAGAAATGAAACTGGTGCTAACAAGTTGGCAATATGCTTGTTTTCCCAGGACTGAGAGAAATGTAATCTCTCTCTCACTATGTATATGTAGTGTTTCTATAGATGAATAGTAACTTGTCCACTCTGTTATGAACGGTTCATATGTGCAAGACATCTGAGTGGCCAGGGTTAGCTATGCAGTTTGTGATCATGTATCAGAACAAGCTAAGTGGCCCACACAAGGATCAAAGCCTTGACTTCATTACACGTAGAGGTAATGTGCTTACTGGGCTCACCAGCCATGGATAGGCAGGTGGGTCATTAAGTGTCTCAGAGTTCTTGATAGTCTTCTTCCAGACAACTCCACAACAGAGCTTGGTGATGATTCACCCAAGAGGCAGCCACACATATCTCAGCTTCCTGAGGAAGGAACCAGAAGAACAGGCCAAACAATCTTTAGAAGCTGATAAGGCTTAAGTCAGCACCCTCTTCAACAACATCTCCCAGGTCTCTCCACTGACTCCTTTCCCTTGGCACACTGATATGTAATAGTTGCATTATATTTTAGGAAATGGAACTCAGAGCCTAATGCACTCTGTAGGATTTTTGTTACTTGAAATCTGAGTTGTCCTTTTAAAAATTATTTTGAGGTTGATAAATACATTTGGATGCACCTCTGGTTTCAAATACATCAGTATTCAAATCTCAGTGACTAGATTCCAAGTTCATTAAGGTAATTTGAATGCATTTTTAATTCTTCAATGTTTCATATTCTGGAAGTCATGTTGAAAAAGTGTGTTAAGTACTTTCTTTCAACATGTAGTGAACATGTCCCATCCTCTCATTATCACAGCTTTTGGTTTCTCCTTACATGAGAAATGGTTTCTAGCCCTTTATCTATGTGATTAAAAAGACATATTTATATTTTATACATTTGTTAAAATGTATTTTGTCAGATTTCATAATACAGCAACTGACTAAATGCATTAAAGTATTTATTACATAGTTACCATACTTTAAAAGTTCCTTTTTAACCACAGCTTTTCCAAAGCATGATACCTGTATTTATATCAACATCAGATCACTACTAATTAAATATTTTGATAATGAACACCATAATCAGAATTTATAGACTGAACCTATCTTTTAAAAAGATATAGTTAATATGCTGCTTTATAGGCCTTTCCTAAAACTATTTTTCTATTTATCACTTTATGGTGATAGTAAGTTTCAAATTTTCTGAAGATTGAATCAGAAAATTTCTGACTTGATTTCCAGACACATGGATAAATAAATCTAAATAATATAGGGTCAGTTTTATCAGCTGTTATTTCAAACTAGGAAGGAAGAAAGACGGGGTGAAGGAATGAAAGAAGAAAAGGAAAAAAGGGGAAGAGAGGAAAGAAAGAAAGAAAGAAGAAAGGGAGAAACCAAACAAAAATAGCTTATTACTTTCCCATACAGTTTTAGTAGTATGATGTCATGCAACTATGCTTATTCACACAGTCATGTCTGACTCTTTGCAACCCCATGGACTGTAGCCCACCAGGCTCCTCTGTCCATGGGAATCTCCAGACAATACTGCAGTGGGTTCCCATTTCCTTCTCAGGTGGTCTTTCCAAGCCAGGTATAGAACCCAAATCTCTTACATCTTCTACATTGGCAGGAGAATACCATTAGTGCCACCTGCAAAGCCAAAATCTACCACTAAAAAACAAAATTATATATATATGTATGTAAATGTATTATATATATATGTATATAGTACAGAAACCATCCCTAATTGAAAACAACTTTTGTTAAAGTCAGTCAGATATGAAAGCAGAGCTTTACATGCAATAGACAGTGAATGAATCTATTAAGAAACTCAAATAAAATGGCTGAAACATTTCTAAAGTAATTTCTTTTTTTCTCTTTCAAGTCGAAATACACGAGATGAAAAGCATGAGGCCCTAAAAGGAAAAGAAGGGAAGTAACCATTTTATTTAAAATGATTCAGCAAATCACTTTGCGCATAGTGTTTGGAAAGACTCTTTATGTGAACTCAGAAAGCTGTGAAAATATTGTATATTGTACCACTGAAAACATTACAGACATTCTGAAAAATAACAGAAAATGAAATACAATGCTATTTCATCACAAAAAGTTAAATATAAGGATTTACAATAATGTAACTTATATAGATAGTTATAAACACATAATTCTAAGCACATATAGGAACAAGTATAAAATATTGCAATTAAAACATCCATTAAATCACATATGGACTTAAGAGTCTCACTGAAATTCCACTATTAACTTTTAAAGGGTACTAAAGCTGCCAGTTCAGCTGTTTAAATAATAGGAAATCTTGTAATTGGAACATATTAGGTAATTGTAATAGAAAAGCTTACATTTTAAACCTCTTTAATGTTAGTTTTTCTGGGGTATTCCCTGCATATTTTATTAATAGCAGGACTCTTGTCTGAGTGTTGTTTCAGCTACACCGTCTTTCTAGAATCCATGTGAATATATTTGGAAAGAATCCACTGCAATGCGGGAGACCTGGGTTCCACCCCTGGTTGGGAAGATGCCCTGGAGGAGGGCACGGCAACTCACTCCAGTGCTCTTGCCTGGAAAATCCCCATGGAGAGATGAGCCTGGCAGGCTACAGTCCACGGGATCACAAAGAATCTGACATAACCGAGTGACTAAGAACAGCACAGCACAGCACGAACTGCATAAAGGGAAATACTTTAAATGTCTTAAGTCTAGTTAACAGGAAGTGTGCTTATCATGGGAATTTTACCTCTCAATAAGAATTCCACAAACAGTCAACATCCCACAGTGTCAGCATTTAGAAACTCTTGGAAGGGAAAGATTAGGTTGCAATGAGTTTAGAGAGTAACTGATGAAAGAGTGGAGTCCATGAGTGCTGAAAAGTGGAATCCTAGNTGTGCTTATCATGGGAATTTTACCTCTCAATAAGAATTCCACAAACAGTCAACATCCCACAGTGTCAGCATTTAGAAACTCTTGGAAGGGAAAGATTAGGTTGCAATGAGTTTAGAGAGTAACTGATGAAAGAGTGGAGTCCATGAGTGCTGAAAAGTGGAATCCTAGTGGATTTATTTATATGGTTTTAAAATTAGTTTCACTTGTAAGGTCACTTGTTAAAACTATCTTGGAAAGTATTGAAGCATTGGTAATGAATTATCCATGATAAAGAAGTGACATTATCTATGGAATCATAGAGGGGACAAGATACTCTACATAACATAGATTATAGGGTAAATATAGGTCAGGAATCTCTACAATGGCTATAAATATCATTTTATTTAAATTTATATTACATTTATTTCAGGATGACTCCATTTACCTCCTGGATATCCATTTTAACTCCAGTATCTGTGTCTTCAGTCTTATCCCTCTCCTCAGCTAGAGAAATGGTTGTCAGGGTATCAGTTATCTTCCATTGCCTACCCATGTCTGTCCATCATTCAAGGATTCAGCTGAAAGATCACTCTCTTCCCAGTACCCTGTTCAAAAGATTTTCCCAGTCCTCCCCTGTCTCTCTGTCTGCCTGCCTGCTTCCCCATTTCCTTTTTTACTCCCTTCTTTCTAGTATTGTGCTAAAAGCAGTGTCATAAATTTGGTTTGTTTTTAGGGATTACACTTTTCCCTTATATACTTTTCTCTTGGTAATTGTTTAAAAATTTTAAAATTTTGATTTTAACCTTGATCAATCAGCAGCCATTTTCTTATTCATTCATGTATACATTCAACACAGCATTAAACTTAACATTTAAATAAAGACAAACTAGAGAGTATATTAAAAAGCAGAAATATTACTTCTGGAGGGGACGATAGAGGATGAGATGGCTGGATGGCATCACCGACTCGATGCACATGAGTTTGGGTGAACCCTGGAAGTTGGTGATGGATAGGGAGGCCTGGCGTGCTGCGATTCACGGGGTCGCAAAGAGTCGAACATGACTGAGTGACTGAACTGAATTGAACTGAGAGTAGAAAAATCTTAAATTGAATCATCTTAACTTGGAGACCATCTGTATTCAACTCTTCTCACAATAAAGACTGCTAGACACGTTTACAAATTAACTCATTGAAACTTTCCAACAATCTATCCCCTCCAATTCCTGCTGAGTTCATGTTATGTAGGAGAGAGAACATCCAGCCAAACAGCAGAAGACCTCGGTCCTGACTTTTCTCCATTCCTCACCAGCTATTTAAAGATAGGCATCTCACTCCACTGGCTTTAAACCATGGTATTAAAACAAACTGAAGATAATGATAGTCTAAGTTCACACAGGGCAATAGATGTGAAAATTGTCTCTGCATTTCAAAGTGCTATTCAAATATCAGGTACTAAAATCTCTTGCAAAGGTATGTGAAAATGACCTTCAATTTTTTCACATAATTAACTTTTTAAGATGTAACTTGGAGCCACTTGAACTTTGTTCCTATAACAAAGTCACCATCACTTTCTCATGTGTTCCTATGTGTGGGAGAAGAGTTGAGGTAAGGATGGAAGGGTGGAATTAAAGATTTTTAGGGTAGTCAATGGGCTTCCCTGATAGCTCAGTTTCTAAAGAATCTGCCTGCAATGAGGAGACCCCTGGTGCAATTCCTAGGTCCGGAAGATCTGCTGGAGAAGGAATAGGCTACCCACTCCAGTATTCTTGGGCTTCCCTTGTGGCTCAGCTGGTAAAGGATAGTCATTATCCTTAAGNGCTCAGTTTCTAAAGAATCTGCCTGCAATGAGGAGACCCCTGGTGCAATTCCTAGGTCCGGAAGATCTGCTGGAGAAGGAATAGGCTACCCACTCCAGTATTCTTGGGCTTCCCTTGTGGCTCAGCTGGTAAAGGATAGTCATTATCCTTAAGTTTCTTTGTTGCAGTGTTTAAAGTTATCAAGAGACAACCTCTTACTTTGTGACAGGGACTAATTTAAGTGCTCGTATCTGTGTTGCAGTACACAGATTCACTAAGAGTCTGAAACGTCTTAGTGACTGAATAACTAATGTTAAAAAAGACAAATTTCTTCCCTCTTGCAGAGGAGAAATATGCAGTTATTGTGCTTTTCACTTTCTGCACAGTATCCAAATTGGCTACTGTAAGTTCTCAGCAGATTTAAGGTAGGTTAGGCTTAGCTATAATATACCTAGCTTGGTTAGATGTATTAAATATATTTTTTACTTAATGATATTTTCAATTTTCAATGAATTTATCAGAATGCAATCCCATTTTAAGTCAAGAAAGATCTGTATATGAGATTTGGAGCCCATCTCTGTGAGGCTCTTTATTTTTTAAAACCATGGTGAACATGGCTTCAATATTCTGGAAAGGAAAAAGGAAAATTAGGATCAATTACCCTGTTGCTTTCAAGGTTGGGAACTGGGGCCTAGTGGAGGTGATGAAAGGTGAGACTGAAAAACAAGAGGCAGGAGCCCAATTAGGTTCTGAGTCAAGGCAAGTTAGTGACAAGTTTCTGGTTGGAGAAATATCTGAGGAACATGTGAAAATCGTATAATTCTAGCACGCTTTATTGAAACACCTGCATATCTTGGAACTTCAGTAAAGCCCTCACCCCTTCCATCCCCCACTAAACATACACGCTCTGATGGTTGTGGTACTATGGGGAAGGATTAAGAATTGAGACAGCATCAGATATAGGATAATATGGGAAAGGAGACTAGACAGGATGGGGACAAGCAGAAAACAGAACTGAAAAGGTCTGGTACACATGCACATATCATTACAAGACCTTAGAAACTGGTAGAATCCTGCAGTTCTAAGCGGTGAGACTTTGAGAAGTTTCTTTTTCCAGAGACACTGATTCATCAGGAGTAGATGAGGATGATGATAATTTCCAATTTGAGAGACTGTGGTCTATATTGAATATGAAAAATAGATATATGTATCATATATCTACATATATATGAATGTATATTTACATATACATACACCTCTTTGATTGCCTTCAGTATTAATAAGACTATTTCTTGGAATAAAAGTGAAAGACACCGTTCCAGAGAACCATTTCTGGAGACTTTGACTTTCTGCTAAATATACTCCTTCTATGAGGAAATTCTCCATGCCCTAGCTTAAGTTTGGATTTTACTGGATAAAACTACCAATGCTGGTTCCGTGGCAGCATGGGAAGCCGATGCTGAACACCTCTTCATCTTCTCAGCAAACTGACTTAAGATTCTGCTTCTTATCTTGACACTATCTTGAATATGGGAAGTGATCTGATAAACTAACTTACGTTAAAGTGATATTAAATGATAGTCTAATGGATAAGCTTCTCTGAAGTATATGTATATACCAAAATAATAATAATGAAAAAACATATATTGAGCCCTTCCTTTATTAACAGGCACTTTTTATATATGTCTGATATTTAACTTCACCCAAACACATGACAAAACTACTTTTAACATTCTCATTTTGAAAATGAAAGTAACAGTCTATGACTGGACTGTGAGTATTTCTGAGCTCTAGACCTCTACGTCATATCACACTCTTTTTTTTTACTCCCCCACACTTTTCTCACAGCTCACAGAACTCAGTCCACATTGCTATAAGGCTTAACTTTTCCACCTTCATTTTGTAAACATCTCAAAGTTTCTCTGTCTCTGTGTCTCCTCTGTTGCACATAGAACTATCCCCACATCCTTCATCACTTTGCCAACCTCCATTCATCTTTGGAACCAAGCGAAGTGCAACCGTCACTATATAATGAGGACACTGGTTCTATCCTGTTGTGTGTGCGGTCATGTCTGACTCTTTACGACCCCATGGACTGTAGACTTCCAGGCTCCCCTGTCCATGGGTTTTCCCAAGCAACCATACTGGAGTGGGTTGCCATTTCCTTTTTCAGGGGATCTTCCCTACCCAGGGATTGAACCCACATATCTTGAGTCTCCTGCATTGGCAGGCAGAATCTTTACCACTGCTCCACTTGTTAGAACCACTTATTGCATTCATTCTCTGCCACACTGCAAAATACGAACATGGCACTGATTAATATTAATTTTTGTAAGTGTTAACTCTATTGTTTCCATAGATGAGAACTCCATGAGGCCTAGAACATGTCAATTTTGGTTTTTTTCTAATTTTCACCATTTATCCCATATCCTATCACATAATAAAATGGACCCAATACCTACCAGATATTTTCTAATTTTCACATAGACACATCAAACTGAAAATGTCCAGACTCAGCTCCTTAATCTCTCCCTGAAACCTTCTTGAGACTCTGTTTCCATCTGAACAATGACCACCTATCTCTACTTACACCCAGTCACCCAAGGAATCACCCTCCACTCTCTGCTTCCTTCCTTCTTCTCATCCACAGTCGTTTAAAGTGTGCAGAGTCTGTTTCTGAAGTTTTCTCTTTTCCATTTGCAAAACCCAATATTCAATTTGTCTTGGAATGTTGATATCTAGAACTCGTCTGGCTTCTTTGTCTGCACTGAGCCCTTCAAAAAGATACTTTTTTCCCCAAAAGGTCACGTTGGTCAAGTTAATTTTTTGGTGAAAGTCTTTCAATAAACTATTTAACTGTCTTTAAAATGTTGTCATATTTTTCTGTTGTCTTCCCCATATTCACCTCTTGCCATCCAACCAGCTAAGACACCTCCAATTTCCCCTCAAATATCTGGCACTGTATTTTCCCCTTACTTGTTATTTTTCTTTGGGAGTATTTCTAATTCTTATTTATCTCTAAGAATGACCTCTCAATTCCTCTAGGAAGTTTTTCCTCACTCATTCTTACCTCTCACTCTGTTCTCCAGGGTTTTTGATACTACCATGGTACCTGCCCTAAGATCAAATATAAGTTTCATATTGTATGTTCGTTGTCTTTACTGAAATAACAAAAATGAGATTTGGTTAGAGCAACTATAAAACTCAAAATGATTAGAAAGAATAAATTTTTCTTTTATTTGCAGGTGTTTTTTTTTAGCATTCACTATTTCATTTCTGTTACAATTTCAGCTTGAGAGAAAATTCAGACACCATGAGAACCCACAGAGGGTTGTGGTTTTGTTTTGGTTTCATAATGAAACATTTGTAATAAAACCTTTCTAATGGTGTCATGAAGCCTACAAGAACTATACAAACACAGCTCCCAAAGCTATTTTTTTTTTTTTGGTAGCTTTAATTTGTTGGTTTTTGAGATAAAAGTTTTAAACGCTTCAAAAATGATTTGGAGAAATTCCTGCTTTTTTAGAGCTACAAAGACAATATTCCAACCAGAGTAGTGTTTTCTTACATTAAGAGACCCTCAAAGGAATCTTNTTTTTTTTTTTTTGGTAGCTTTAATTTGTTGGTTTTTGAGATAAAAGTTTTAAACGCTTCAAAAATGATTTGGAGAAATTCCTGCTTTTTTAGAGCTACAAAGACAATATTCCAACCAGAGTAGTGTTTTCTTACATTAAGAGACCCTCAAAGGAATCTTTCTACATAAGTGGCTCTGGTTTGTGAGAGATACAAAACCTGACCCCTGTGTCTTTCACAGAAATCATGTGCTGATTTCAAGGAATCAGCTTCCTTTTCTTGTTTCATGAGAGAGAGAGAGGTGGGGGAAGGAGAGATGTTTGATGTTTCTTTCCATCTGCATGATTTTCTATTTTTCCTTTATGATTTTGTGATTTATAAAGTTAAATGTTTGAAATGTGAAAGGAAGATAGTTGTGTGAATTTTTTTAGCCTAATCTCTGTCTTTTCATGAGCATTGTAGTTGAAATGAATATTAAACTTATTATTTTATTTTTTATTAAAAGAGTTGATTAAATAAGCTTGAGTATATATGGGAAGATCCCCTGAAGGTGGGCATCGCAACCCACTCCATTATTGTTCCCTGGAGAATCCCATGGACAGAGGAGCATAGTGGGCTATAGTTCGTGAGGTCACAAAGAGTCAGACATGACTCAGTGACTGAGTACATATGCACAAATATATATTAAATGTGGTTAAAAATTAATAAAATTCACATGGATTTTTTTATTTAACCATATCATATATATATATATGTATGTATGTATTTGCTGTTGTCAGTCCCCCAGTTATGTCCAACTCTTTGCAAACCCCATGGACTGCAGCACACCAGGCCTCCCTGTCCTTCACCATCTCCCAAAAATTGCCCAAGTTCATGCCCATTGCATTGATGATGCCATCCAGCCATCTCATCCTCTGACACCCTCTTGTCCTTCTGCCATCAATCTTTACCAGCATCATGGACTTTTCCAATGAGTCTTCTGTTCACATCAGATGGCCAAAATACTGGAGCTTCAGCTTCAGCATCAGTCCTTCCAGTGAATATTCAGCATTGACCTCCTTTAAGATTGACTGGTTTGATCTCCTTGCTGTCCAGAGGACTTTCAGGAGTCTTCTCCAGCACCACAGTTCAAAGGCATCGATTCTGCCTTCTTTATGGTCCAGCTCTCACAATTGTACATGAGGCCTGGGCAGACCATAGCCTTGACTATACAGATCTTTGTCAACAGAGTGATGTCTATGCTTTTCAACATACTGTCAAGGTTTATCATCATTTTCCTCCCAAGAAGCAATCATCTTCTTATTTCATGGCTGCAGTCACCATCTGCAGTGATTTTAGAGCCCAAGAAGAGGAAATCTGTCACTGTTTCCACCTTTCCCCTTCAATTTGCCAAGCAGCAATGGGGCCAGGTGCCATGATCTTAGGTGTTTTTGTTTTTGTTTTTTTAATATTTAGCCATAAGTGGGCTCTTTCACTCTCATCAAGAGGTTCTTTAAATTCCTCTTCATTTTCTGCCATTAGAATGGTATCATCCACATATCTGAGGTTGTTGATGTTTCTGCCTATCTTGATTTTGGCTTGTAACTCACCCAGTCTGGCATTTCTCATGATGTGCTCAGCATATAGGGTGACAAACAGGGTGACAGCAGACAGCCTTGCAGTACTCCTTTCTCCATCTTGAACCAATCAGTTGTTCCATACAGTGTTCTAACTGTTGCTTCTTGACCCACATACAGGTTTCTCAGGAGACAGGTAAGATTATCTGGTGTCTGGTATACCCATTTCTCTAAGACCTTTCCACAGTTTGTCATGATCCATACAGTCAAAAGCTTTAGTGTAGTTGATGAAACAGAGGTAGTTGTTTTTCTATATTCCCTTGTTTTCTCTATAATCAGCAAATGTTGACAAATTTGATCTCTAGTTCCTTTTCCTTTTCAAAATGCAACTTGGACACCTGAAAGTTCTTGGTTTACATAAGCTGAAACATAGCGTGCAAGATTTTAAGCATGACCTTACTAGCATGGGGGATAAATGCTATTGTCCAATGGTTAGCACATTCTTTGGTCCACCCTTCTTGGGAATTAGGATGAGGATTGACCTTTTCCTGTCCTGTGGCCACTGCTGGGTCTTCCAGATTTGCTGACATAATGACTTCAAAATCTTAATGGCTTAATTCTTTAGGGATTCAGATAGTTTTGCTGTAAGTTCATCACATCCACTTGCTGTATGAACAGCAGTGCTTCTTAAGGCCCACCTGACTTTGCACTCCAGAATGTCTGGCTCTGGGTGACTAACCACACCATCGTAGTAATCCAGTTCATTAAGATCTTCTTTATACAGTTGTTTCGTGTATTCTTTCCGTCTCATTTTGATCTCTTCAGGGTCTACTAGGTCTCTACCATTTTTATCCTTTATTATGCCCATCTTTGGGCAAAATGCTCCCTTGATGTTTCCAGTTTTCCTGAAGAGATCCCTAATCTTTCCTCTTTTGCTGTTTTCTTCTATTATTAAGCACTGTTCATTGAAGAGTCCTTCTTGTCTCTCCTAGATATTCTTTGGAACTCTGCATTTAACTGGATGTGTCTTTCCCTCTCTCCCTTCCTTTTCATTTCTCTCATTCTTCTGCTATTTGCAAAGCCTCTTCAGATAACCACTTTGCCTTCTTGCTTTTCTTTTCCTTTGGCATGGTTTCATTTGCTGCCTCCTGTACAATATTATGGACCTCTGTCCATAGTTGTTCAGGCCCACACTGTTAACTAGATCTAGTCTCTTGAATCTATTCATTACCTCTACTGCAAATTCATATGTGATATGAAGTCATACTGGCTTGCCTAGGGTTTTTCCAGGTCTTCTTTAGTATAAGCCTGAATTTTACTATAAGAAGTGGATGATCTGAGCTGCAGTCAGTTCTAGGTCTTCTTTTTGCTGACTGTATACAGCTTCTCCATCTTCAGCTACAATTAGTGTAATCAAATTGATTTTGGTATTGACCATTTGGTGATGTCCATGTGTAGAGTCATCTCTTGTGTTGTTGAAAAAAGGTATTTGTTATGACTAGTGCATTGTCTTGGAAGAATTCAATTAGTATAACTTCCTCTGTCACTTCCAGTTCCTATGCAGTCACTAATGTGTTTTTGTCTCAATAGATTACCTTGCAGTTTCTAAAGGTTTCTATAAATGCAATCATACATCATGTTCTCTTCTTTTTCATTAACTCAATTAATCATCATTTTATTTCATCTATCTTATTGTGAATTTCTGTAGTTTCATCTCTTCTACTGAAAAGCTATGTTCAAGTATGTTATTATTCAAAAATGTGTTTGTCCTTTCACCAATGAAAGGACATCTTGGTTGTACTGCTATGAGCATTCTTGAACAAACCATCCTATGAATATATGCTTCAGTAAATATCAAAGTATAGAGTGGCTAATTTGTTAGGTGTATGGTTAAATATTTTCAGGAAATAAGCAAACACTCTTTCCCAAAGTGGCTGCATAATTTTACACTCTGACCAGCAGTAAGAGAGTTATAGTTACTTCAAGTAATTGCCAACACTTGGTATAATCAGTCTTAATTTTTTTACATTCTAAGAGGTATATCATGGTATCACACAGTAGTAGTGTATGTTTTTAATTAACCTTTTTCTTTCAAAATAATTAACTCACATGCGTTTGTAAGAACAATATAAAGAAATGACAAAATCCATTACCCAGGTTCCCCAATATGACATCTTGAAAAATACAGAATAATATTCAGTCAGGATACTGATGCTGATAGTCAAGGTACAGAACATTTCCACTGCACAACGATCCCTCTTGTCATCATTTTATAGACACATCTACCTTCATATCATTTTTTATTTGTTTTATTTGCTTCTTATTCCTCTGTTTCCCTTTCCTTGGCTGTCCAGGAAAAGATTTCATCTGTATTCATTTAGAATGCATTGGAATATATACCTTTATATGATGTAGAGGGTAGAGTGGTTATTCCAAATATTACTATATCAGTTCAGTCACTCAGTCATGTGTGACTCACAAAGAGTCACGACTCTTTGTGACCCCGTGAACAGCAGCACACCAGGCCTGCCTGTCCATCACCAGATCCCAGACTCCACCCAAACCCATGTCCATCGAGTTGGTGATGCCATCCAGCCATCTCATTCTCCATCTTCCCCTTCTCTTCCTGCCCTCAATCTTCCCCAGCATCAGGGTCTTTTCAAATGACTCAGCTCTTCGCATCAGGTGGCCAAAGTACTGAAGTTTTAGCTTCAGCATCAGTCCTTCCAATGAACAACCAAGACTGATCTCCTTTAGGATGGATTGGTTGGATCTCTTTGCAGCCCAAGGGACTCTCAAGAGTCTTCTCCAATACCACAGTTCAAAAGCATTAATTCTTTAGCGTTCGACTTTCTTTATAGTTCAACTCTCATGTCCATACATGACCACTGGAAAAACCATAGCCTTGACTAGATGGACCTTTGTTAGATGGACAAAGTAATGTCTCTGCTTTTTAATATGCTGTCTAGGTTGGTCGTAACTTTCCTTCCAAGGAGTAAGCATCTTTTAATTTCATGGCTGCAATCACCATCTTCAATAATTTTGCAGCCCCCCAAAATAAAGTCAACCACTGTTTCCACTGTTTCCCTACCTATTTCCCATGAAGTGATGGGACCAGATGCCATGATCTTCATTTTCTGAATGTTGAGCTTTAAGCCAACTTTTTCACTCTCCTCTTTTACTTTCATCACGAGGCTTTGTAGTTCTTCACTTTCTGCCATCGGTGTGGTGTCATCTGCATATTTCTCCGGGCAATCTTGATTCCAGCTGTGCTTCTTCAAGCCCAGCGTTTCTCATGATGTACTCTGCATATAAGTTAAATAAGCAGGGTAACGATATACAGCCTTGTCCTCCTTTTCCTCTTCGGAACCAATCTTTGTTCCATGTACAGTTCTAACCATTGCTTCCTGACCTGCATACAGATTTCTCAAGAGGCAGGTCAGGTGGTCTGGTATTCCCCTCTCTTTCAGAATTTTCCACAGTTTATTATGATCCACATAGAAAAAGGCTTTGGCATAGTCAATAAAGATATCAGTTCAGTTCAGTTCATTTCAGTCACTCAGTCGTTTCTCTTTGCGACCTCATGAATTACAGCATGACAGGCCTTCCTGTCCATCACCAACTCCCAGAGTTCACCCAAACTCATGTCCATCAAGTCAGTGGTGCCATCCAGCCATCTCATCCTCTGTCATTCCCTTCTCCTCCCCCCAATCTCTCCCAGCATCAGAGTCTTTTCCAATCAGCCAACTCCTCGCATGAGGTGGCCAAAGTACTGGAGTTTCAGCTTTAGCATCAGTCTTTCCAAAGAACACCCAGGACTGATCTCCTTTAGAATGGACTGGTTGGATCTCCTTGCAGACCAAGGGACTCTTAAGAGTCTTCTCCAACACCACAGTTCAAAAGCATCAGTTCTTCGGTGCTCAGCTTTCTTCACAGTCCAACTCTCACATCCATACATGACCACAGGAATAACCATAGCC
>SJYX01007349.1:47440-141429 GCA_006410675.1 Oreotragus oreotragus
GGAAAAACCATAGCCTTGACTAGACGGACCTTAGTCGGCAAAGTAATGTCTCTGCTTTTGAATATACTATCTAGGTTGGTCATAACTTTTCTTCCAAGGAGTAAGCATCTTTTAATTTCATGGCTGCAATCACCATCTGCAGTGATTTTGGAGTCCAAAAAAATAAAGTCTGACACTGTTTCCACTGTTTCCCCATCTATTTGCCATGAAGTAATGGGAAATAGATGCCATGATCTTCGTTTTCTGAATGTTGAGCTTTAGGCCAACTTTTTCTCTCTCCTCTTTCACTTTCATCAAGAGGCTTTTTAGCTCCTTTTCACTTTCTGCCATAAGGGTGGTATCATCTGCATATCCGAGGTTATTGATATTTCTCCCACCTATCTTGATTTCAGCTTGTGCTTCTTCCAGCCCAGCGTGTCTCAGGATGTATTCTGGATAATTTAAATAAGCAGTGTGACAATATACAGCCTTGACATACTCCTTTTCCTATTTAGAACCAGTCTGTTGTTCCGTGTCCAGTTCTAACTTCTGCTTCCTGACCTGCATACAGGTTTCTCAAGAGGCAGGTCAGGTGGTCTGGTATTTCTGTCTCTTTCAATAAAGATATATATATATATATACACACACATATATATAATACTTACAGTATATACAGATCATCGATTTACTGCTTTGAGTGAAATGTAGAACTCTTACTTCAACTTAGGACCTTTTTACCCTTCCCACCTTTGAAAAATAATTAGCCTAAGTGTTTACCCTGTATATATTGGTTACAGTTTATGAGGTTAAAATTTTTTCCTGCAGCCATAAATTAAGATTTAAGAAACACAATAAAAAGCAGTATAGTCTGTCACTTATTCTACTTCATTCACTCTGAAGTTCTTTTCTCTCCCAAGTTCCAGGCTTTCCTCTGTTATTGTTTGCTTTCTCTTTAGGGAACTTCTCTTACTTTAGCTATCCTTGGAGATGTAAGAGATGCAAATCCAATCTCTGGGTCAGGAAGATCCTCTGGAGGAGGGTATGTCAACCCACTCCAGTATTCATGCCCGGAAATCCCCTGGACAGAGAAGCCTGGCTGGCTACAGTCGATAAGGTAGCAAAGACCTGGGCACAACTGAAGTGACTTAGCACTCATGCAAGCATAGTTTTGCTTACAACACATCCTTTTAATCTTTCTTTCCTCAAAATATATTTATATCCTTTTTATTCCTGAAGGACATATTTGTAGGATTTAAAACTTGACATTAGCAGTTTGCATCTTTCAGTATTTGAAAAATGTTGTGCCACTTCCTTCTTGCCTCTGTGATTTCACATGAGAAAACACTGTAATTTAAATTGACTTTACTCTTGGGATGGTATGGGGAGGGAGGTTGGAGGAGGGTTCAAGATGGGGAACACGTGCACAGCCGTGGTGGATTCATGTTGATGTGTGGCAAAACCAATGCAATATTGTAAAGTAATTAGCCTCCAATTAAAATAAATAAATTTAAATTTAAAAAAAAGAAAGAAAAAATAAAATATTCCATTTCCCCCACTACTTAAAATAAAATAAAGAATGTTTGTATAGCAACAACAAAAAATAAATAAATTGACTTTACTCTTGAAGAAATGCCTATGGCTGCTTTATACAGTGTGTGTGTGTGGGGGTGTGGGTGTGGGTGTTGCTGTTGTTTTACTTTGTTCTTCATTTGCATAACTTTGATTAAGTTTGCTGGCATGGATTTATTTGAGTTTGTCCATTTGGGGCTTTATTCAGTTTTTTGAAACTGGAGGTTTATGTCTTTCATCAAATTTGGGAAGTTTTTAGCTATTATTTCATCCAAAGACTATTTCAAATACTTCCAGTACTCTCCTCATCTCCGGGACTTCAGTGATATGGATATTAGCTCTTTTTATTTTTCTACATGTCATTTCTTTAGCCTACTTTCTTTCTGTTGTTGAGCTTGGGTAAACTTCATTGGTCTCTCTTCAAGTTCACTGATTCTATCCCGTCATCTTCCTTCTAGTACTGAAACTATTCAGTGATATTTTTTAGTTATTGGATTTTTCAGTTTTATAATCTCTGTTTGGTCCATTTATGACTTCTATTTCTCTGTTGATTTTTTTAATGTTTTCATTTGTTCAAAAGAATTTGTAATTGCTTGTCGAAGCATTTTTGGATGGTTTTTTAAAAATCTTGTCAGATAAAATCAACACCTGATTCATCTTGATGTTAGCATCTGTTGATTATATTTTCTCATGTTGTGATTTTCTTGATTCTACATGGAGTTAATGTTATACTATGAGACTCTCAATTTTTTTTAAGTTTTTGAGGAGGCAGTCCCTTGGGACGGATTAACACTAGGCAGTTGGGTGTGCTTGCTCACTCCCACTGTGCCCCACTGACACTGTCCCCACATTTTGGGGCACTGACTCACACTGCTGCATTGCAAACAGTTGGGGTAGAACACAAGCTTCTCCTTGACCCTGATGATACCTTCCCATTAAAAATAGGGCGCCTATTCATACCACCTTATTACCTCTGTGTGGAGGTGTCAGATCAGCTTTCCATTGATCTCACTGACCCGAGGATGTGGGAAGTGAAGGGATCAGGAGTAAACTGTCTTATTCTTGCAGGTTGGAGGCAGAAGCTCAACTCCACTGGGACCCCCAGACACCAGGAGAAAGGAGGTGGGGCAAGTAGATTGTCAACCAATCCCACTTCCATTACCTTCCTGTGCCTCCTGAGGGGGATGCTCAGCAGTCCACGCTGGGAATGGGGGAGCTGTATGCAGAAACAAGAGAGTGCTTAACCCTGCCTCTAACTGCTTACGTAGTTGTTTTCTGGTGAATATGAAAGTTCAGCTCTCCACTGGGTTTCAGAGACACAGGGTGGGAAGGAAGTGAAATACATACTAGCATTTACTTGTGCTATGTTGCTTTATTTTATTGATGTAAGGTAGGGTAGAAGGTCATCTCCCCACTACCATGGAGGAAGGTGATGTGAATTCTAGTGATGATCAGCCATAATTGCACTGCCTCTTTAGTCTCTTTGCTTCTGGGTGTGGCATTGAGGCTAGCTAGCCCCAAGATCCCAGTGACACTATCCTGGTGAGGGAATTGGTATAGCACACGCATCTGCTAGACAGATAACAGACAATCAGCTCCTTGCTGCACCTGCCAGTACTGGAATTGACTTCCATGGGCAGGAATCTGGGATGGAGCAATACCTCTCCTCATGAAACATAGTGTCTTAAAAACCAATGTTTCATATATTTGTCCTTTTTTTTTTTTTTTGCCTTTTAGGCACAAAGGTAACCCTTGTCACTGTTACTCCATCTATTTATTTTGGGCCAGAAGCAGAAGGCTGAAATAAATCCTTTGAAATAACTATCAAACTCTTTTGAAAATGGTGATGAGTTGAGCTAAAGTCATTACAGTATCCAACTTTGATGTGCAATCAAATGTAATTAGCTGAAGTACATCAGAGTACAAGATCAAAAAATGAGTCGCACTGGTATCCTCACCATAACAACTTCGTGTTTTAAAAATAGAGTTTTCCTCAGTACGAATCAATCAATAGCAAACTGATGATTTATGTCTAGAGTCTGTTAAGCAATCTTTGGTGTTTTGTCGAAATGCAAACAAAAACAATGAAATGGTGATAGAGACACATTTATTCAAATAATGAAAATTGATTATCACTTATGTACATTTGTGAATAGCTTTTATAGTTTAGTAAGTAGTTTGGAATAATGTAAATCTCTTGATTTTGATAGATGTTAATTAAGAAAATTAAGGAAAAAGAATACAGAAACTCTTTCTGGTAAGTTTTCAACTCCTCTGTAAATTTAAATTTATCTCAAAGTAAAAGAGTTGATTTAAGAAACTGTTCCTTATATTGTTATTATCATAGCTAATGACTTAAATGTCAGAGTCATTTTCATTTCATTCTGTCAACCAGTCAGTCACCAATGCCTTGATTTTCACCTCTGTACTTTTATTTTCTGCAACACACTTTTTGCTCAAGTTCCCATTAGTTAGTTCTAGCTTGGATCACTGTAAAGGCCACACATTAATCTTACCATTTCTATGTCTAGGAAGGAAAAACTAACTTAAATTGGTCTTCCTCTGTGAATTGACTAGAACTGACTCACCTCATCACTTGGTAGCCACTTAACTCCTCTGGACCACAATGTCTTCAACTGTAAAATGGGAATAATTACATGTAACAGTAAGACACAAATTATATATAATCTTAGAATCAGCAAAGTGCTTGCAGTTTTAAACGCTAATGCATAATTACCCTGCGCGACATGGCCAATTGTAAACAATTGCTTCCAGGAAAATCATTTTACCCATATGTTTTAAGTTCACAAGCCTCTTGTGATCTGCTTGCATAAAAATAGCCTCCAGTGGTGATGCTAAAACCCAAAGCACACTGACATGCTTCAAGCCAAGTCCGTCTTTGGGACTGCAGTGGCCTCTTACTTCTATCTTGTTCAATTTCAGCCTTGTAATATAGTAATACAGGACTAAAGCTGCTAATTTTCATTTTGTCACCTTCAGTAACTTCTTAAAGCCATATAGCTCTAGAGCTGCCTACAAATTAACCCCAAGTAAAATAAATCACCCTCAAATGATTGAATTGCCTTCCTGGATACAAGTAATAACATTCATTGATTAATACACTTGTGAATACATGGATAAAACTAAGTAGCAAATATTTTAAACAAAATAATTTTTTTGCAAGTACAATTGAAGGAAACAATAAGACACGTTTTTAAGATTATTCATGACATTTAAAAACCATCATCACTTTTATAATTTTTATAAAATTTTAATATCCTTTATGAGAATAATACAAACTTTAGCAAGATTTACAGTCTTTAAAAATTAATACCATTTTGCAGAATTTTGCTTGACAAGTCACTGACTCAACCCAACCAGTTTAGAGGTCCAACACCTCCTTTTTTGCATTCATAACAAAAAAACAAATCATCAGAAATTTCTTAATGATAAGCAGTAATGAGATATCTTATATTTTTGATGAACTGAGCATATTTTTTTAAATTAACATAGATATTTGAAAAAGATGAAAAACACCAAAGCAAACCTTGTATTTTAGTAGAATTTTCCAGTTTTCAATAAAAGTAACACCCAGACAGCACCATATGTTGGCTGGGTAGAGGGAGGAAGGGTGATGAATAATTCAGAGTTGCCGCCAGAACCTTAACATCATAATAGTTTTCATACTGCCTGGTTACTTCTTGCTGGACTCACTTAACTGGCACAGTCCACATTTCCGCAAGGCTTTATTCAGTGAAGAAAATCTATACTGAGACCCTAAGCCTTAACAAATTGCCAAGGGATGAGGCTAGAGATGACTGGAGATCTCTACATATTTAAATATTCAGGAAGCGGACCTGATAAATATGGAAGGTAAAGCAGAAATTTAAGTGAAAGCAAGGTTCCTATTTGCTTCCCATGTACTTTGCCAGTTCACTGTGATGTTAAATAAGAACCTTGGCTTTCAGTATTGACAGATGAATGATCTGACTCTTGAGGAAGAGTTATTATCCAGTAAGAGCTTTGTGTTATACAAGCAATTCTGTTTTAGTTCTGGGGGCACTTGGCATAAAGATCCTCCACTATTACCTGCAGCTTGAGAATGCACAGCTGGAATGGCAATGGATTTGTTATTTGTAAAACATCCATGAATTTCACCACAGGCTTTCTACCAACATGGAAGCATCTGTGAGTCAAACTGTTCCCCAGCTGTTCACCCACTACCTGCGGGTTCTTGTAGCATAGAGTCCCTATTAACACTGCCAGTTACCCTGTACCCCTGATGAGTCCATACAAAATCATTTCTTTTATACTACAGTTTAATGCACAAAATCCCTTAAGATTCTTTTTAAAAATTCATATTTTTTTTTCAGATTCACTGCCAAAGTTTCTGGGGCAACTCTCCACATTTTCAACTGAAACCTTGTTTGCTTCCTAAGTTTTGCAAAAAGTTCTCCCTTCTAGGCACATACATTATTGGTGCTTTCTTGCACACACACACACACACACACACAAATGGAGAAAATATCTATGAAAGCAAAATTCAAAGATTAAATAGAATAAAAACAAAATGCCAGACTGAAGCTATTTTAGGACTTATCTTCAAAATCACAATTGCTTCAGGACCCCTTAAAAATAGCTTTTCTTATTAAAGCTCTGAAAATTTTATTTCTTTAACAGTGACATACATATTTTAGACTTTAATTAAAAGCTTCAGTGATACTAATTTGTATCATTGCATCACTGTACTTTTATTTAAAAACAAATTGAATTTATAAATCACTGGGTAGAGGGTATTTAACAGCTTTATTTCAGGAAATGGAAAAGGAGTAAAATTTCATACTAAAAGCAAAGCAATAATATATGTTTAAATTTGCAAAGAACACTTATTTTAAACACTGACTAATAATTGTGGTAAATGGATGATTACAAGATTGAGTAATTCAACAGACTTTTGAAAATGTGAAAGAAAAATATGCAATGGCTTACTTTAAAATCTAGGTATCTTTGATGATTATATTTTGCTTTAAAGCCCTCAAATTTCAATAAGATAATATTATCTAATGTAATACATAAATTTTGTAAGCAGCAATTTGCCATTTTTTCCACATCAGCAGATCTCCATTTCTTGTCATCAAATTGAATATTCTTTCCAGTACCCAACATCTCTTTTTCTCTGGGTCTATGCTTCTTTGGATCTAAAGACTATAGATTCAGTTTACTAAGAATATAGTGTCAAGTGTAATAGCTTAAATCTGATGTATCACTCATTAACAAAGCAATAGCCGTAGAATTCCACTTCTATATGGATTTCTAGATCCCATTTGGATTTCGGTGTGATTTTTGAATTTCAAATATTGGTCTTCTTTTTTAGATTTTAGCTATGTATTTGATTTGTTTGGTCTTATAAATGAACATAAATATGATATCTTTTTAAAAATAAAATTATTGGTATAGAGGTCACTTTCAAATGGAAATAACATACTTGGCTCTGTACTGGAAAAGGAAATAAGTCAAATACCTTCTACCTGTTTATATTGAAAGAAACACATTATCAACTCAAAACTAGAAGAATGATTAATAGTATATAATGTGCAAGCTGGTGGAAAGAAATAGTGAGCTAAACTCATTAGTCTCTGATCTGTGGCCTACTTACCCCAACTAAGGAATATTTCTTTAAAGATATACCCACTCTTTTATTCCATTTATTTCCAGTCATATCATTATTTATACAGCTCTTTCTCAAACCCAATCCCCATTGCACCACTTGAGTCTTAGTCTCATAATTATAGAGAATATGTTTTACAAATATCTTCTCAGTGAAATATTGGTTTAATTGAAGTTCAATTAATTAGCAGCTTTGTCCTATGTAGACCAAACTTATAAAACAAATACTTCTGTTTTAAATTCTCACAGAAAATGTTTTCACTATTTTCAGTTAATTGTGTTAATGATTACTCAAATTCTTGTTCTAAAAAGTTACCATGTGGAATCAAAGAATTTTCTTTCATACTTGAAGTCCAACACTTTCTTTTCTGTAAGGTGAATATTTCCGATCCCTTGGCCATCCTCTTCTTCCCAGTCCCCGTACCCACCAATAACAGAAATGTAGGGCTCAACATATTCTGATCAAACTCAAAACGCTAAAAACTCCACCAGTTATCACATATATAAATGTTTCAGAGACTAAGAAATCTACTTTTAATTCAAATTCTCTACTGCTATAGATGAATGATAGACTATTTTTACCATTGATTTTATAATAACTCAATTAAATTTTGAAAATGTAGGAGAAGGCAATGGCACCCCACTCCAGTAATCTTGCCTGGAAAATCCCATGGACAGAGGAGCCTGGTGGGCCGCAGTCCATGGGGTCGCTAACAGTTGGCCACAACTGAGCGACTTCACTTTGACTTTTCACTTTCATGCATTGGAGAAGGAAATGGCAACCCACTCCAGTGTTCTTGCCTGGAGAATCCCAGGGACGGGGGAGCCTGGTGGGCTGCCGTCTGTGGGGTCTCACAGAGTCGGATACAACTGAAGCGACTTAGCACCAGCAGCAGCAGCAGCAGCAGCATTTCATAAATGGCAATCGGTTATATGTAAATTAAGAAGAGTAGCAACTTCTTTATCATTAAAATGAATGAGGCATATAAACACATATTATATATAGTATGCACATAAATAGCTTAGTTGGAAGGTATTCAAGTAGTATTTTTTTAAAAGACTCTATGTTTCAAAAGTATAGCTTAGTAATTTAGTAGCTTTTCCAGAATATAAGCAGGAGACAAGAGTTTGATCCCTGGGTCATGAAGATCCCCTGGAGATGGGAATGACAACCCACTCCAGTATTCTTACCTGGAGAATCCCATAGACAGAGGAGCCCAGCAGGCTACAGTCCATAGGGTCACAAAGAGTTGGACACAACTGAGTGACTAACACACACACATACCAAAATGTAAATACCTATAGGTCTTCCCGTGTGGCTCAATGGTAAAGAATTTGCCTACCAGTGCAAGAGACAGAGGAGATGAGGGTTCTATCCCTGTGTAGGGAAGATCCCCTGGAAAAGGAAAAGACAACTCCTTCCAGTATTCTTGCCTGAGAAATCCCATGGGACAGACAGAGGAGTCCATGTGGTCTCAAAGAGTCAGACATGACTTAGTGACTGAGCATGCACACGGAGGCAGAATGGGAAAAATTCTGCCCATAGAGAACCAATCATAAGTTTCAAAAATAAGCATAAATAGATTGCTGAAAAAATAGCTATTTTTGTATTCTTTGGCCTTTGATATTGCTGGAAGCATGGGAAAAAATTAATTGTTTGACTTTTTTTTTTCAGTCCATTTGAGACAAATATAAGCAGTCAAAGTTGTTTACCTAACTTTCACCTCTAGAACAGAAATCTCCAAATATTAAAGACAGAACATTTTCCACTGGTTCACAGGGAATTCTTCAGTAGCATCTTTAAACAAAAATCATAAAAAACTGTTGCAGTTCTTTTCCTATTCTCATTATTATACAATAATTATTGAAGGATGTTATTTTAAAACATCAAAGCAATTGTTTTTCCAGTAAGGGGACTGAAGTACTAGGATACTCTCACTTAACTGAATTATTCAGTATGACAGATTTCCATTAGAAATAGTATTAAAACTACATTTTGAATTTCCTGACTCTTGAGACAGTGTTTGGACAATTATTTCACTAGGGTATCTAATGTATCGGTAACTGAAAAGGATCATTAATTCTTTCAGGTACAAAGATATAATTTAAATTCTCAGGAAGAAACAGCTTGCCAGCTGTGACATTAACACCCTGAAATAGTTAATAGGATGAAGAGTTTACATCCATCAAGTATTTTATAGACTTTGGATCATACTAGAATCAGAAATTGCCTTTAACTTTTTAAATAAACTTAACTTTATTTGAATGCATGTGTTTGTTGTTTGCTTGGAAGTCAAGGCAAATGATTGTAACCTCACATGGTCTAAATACTTTATAACTTATCTGTATGAATTTTCAAAGAAGGCATAACATGACAGTGATAGCAATGACAAACTTGCAATTTCAGAGTTTTAAGTTTTTTATTTTAGATTACATTATGTATCTATTAATAAAGGATAAAATTTCTCTCAATGTTCAAATCTTATCTGTAAATAACAAAACAGGAATGTCTGGCAGTAGAACTAATAAAAAGTGGTTAGGTAAATACATTCTTATATTGTTACTATTTTTGAGATCAAAATGAGAATCTGAACTCAACTGTAGTATCGTTTTTAATCATTTAGTTGCAACCATTTAGATCCTTGAAGCAAATTTTTAGTGCTGATCTAAATTTTATCCATATGTTGCTGATATTCTGATAAAGTCAAAAATTTGTTTTACCTATGAGAATATGAAAAGTAAAGTAAAATGTCTTCGCTTTTTTGTTGAAGTTTAGACAAAAGCAACTCATAGTAGTAATATTACTAAGAACACAGGGCTTATAATCATGTACTTATAGTCCAGAATATAACATTTTTTCTATAGTTTTATTTATAAATTATACTTCTCTGAGTTAAGCAATATGCAAGAAGAAAGATAAGGAGAGTGAGGAAATGAAGCAAGGAGCGCAAGAGAAGGAATGACAGAGAGAAGAGGAAAAAGGAGAAGGAAGAGGGAAGGAGGAACCTGAGGCGGGAGAGGAGGGGGAGGCAAGAAGAAGAAGGGAGCAGAAGGGGTGTGAATAGATGATCCCTAGAGAGAGACATTGCACAGGAGGCAGTGATCAAAAACATCCTCATGAAAAAGAAACACAAAAGGCAAAATGACTTTTGGAGGAGGCTTTGCAAATAGCTGAGAAAAGAAGAGAAACTAAAGGCAAAGGAGAAAAGGAAAGATTAAGAAGAGGTGGCAAGAATACACAGAAGTACTATGCAAAAAAGATCCTCATGACCCAGATAATCACGATGGTGTGATCACTCACCTAGAGCCAGACATTCTGGAATGTGAAGTCAAGTGGGCCTTCGGAAGCATCACTAGGAACAAAGTTAGTGAAGGTGAGGGAATTCCAGTTGAGCTATTTCAAATCCTGAAAGATGATGCTGTGAAAGTGCTGCATTCAGTATGCCAGCAAATTTGGAAAACTCCACAGTGGCCACAGGACTGGAAAAGGCCATTTTTCATTCCAGTCCCAAAGATAGGCAATGCCAAAGAAGGCTCAAACTACAGCAAAATTGCATTCATCTCATAGGCTAGCAAAGTAATGCTCAAAATTCTCCAAGCCAGGCAACAGTTCAGTCGTTCAGTCGTGTCTGACTCTTTGCGACCCCATGAATCGGAGCATGCCAGACCTCCCTGTCCATCACCAACTCCCGGAGTTCACTCAGACTCACGTCCATCGAATCAGTGATGCCATCCAGCCATCTCATTCTCTGCCGTCCCCTTCTCCTCCTGCCCCCAATCACTCTCAGCATCAGAGTCTTTTCCGATGAGTCAACTATTCACATGAGGTGGCCAAAGTACTGGAGTTTCAGCTTTAGCATCATTCCTTCCTAAGAAATCCCAGGGTTGATCTCCTTCAGAATGGACTGGTTGGAACTCCTTGCAGTCCAAGGGACTCTCAAGAGTCTTCTCCAACACCACAGTTCAAAAGCATCGATTCTTCGGTGCTCAGCTTTCTTCACAGTCCAACTTTCACATCCATACATGACCACAGGAAAAACCATAGCCTTGACTAGGCAGACCTTAGTCGGCAAAGTAATGCCTCTGCTTTTGAATATACTATCTAAGTTGGTCATAACTTTTCTTCCAAGGAGTGAGCATCTTTTAATTTCATGGCTGCAATCCCCATCTGCAGTGATCTTGGAGCCCAGAAAAATAAAGTCTGACACTGTTTCCATTGTTTCCCTATCTATTTCCCATGAAGTGATGGAACTGGATGCCATGATCTTCGTTTTCTGAATGTTGAGCTTTANGCGCTGTATATTGTCACCCTGCTTATTTAACTTATATGCAGAGTACATCATGAGAAACGCTGGGCTGGAAGATGCACAAGCTGGAACCAAGATTGCCGGAAGAAATATCAATAACCTCAGATATGCAGATGACACCACCCTAATGGCAGAAAGTGAAGATGAACTAAAAAGCCTCTTAATGAAAGTGAAATAAGAGAGTGAAAAAGCTGGATTAAAGCTCAACATTCAGAAAACAAAGATAATGGCATTCGGTCCTATCACTCCATTGCAAATAGATGGAGAGGCAATGGAAACAGTGACATATGTTGCCCTCTTGGGCTCCAGAATCACTGCAGATGGTAACTGCAGTCATGAAATTAAAAGAAGCTTGCTCCTTGGAAGAAAAGCTATAGCATATCTAGACAGCATATTAAAAAACAGAGAGATTACTTTGCCAACAAATGTCAGTAAAGTAAAAGTATGGTTTTTCCAATAGTCATGTATGGATGTGAGAGTCAGGATATAAGGAAAGCTGAGCACTGAATAATTGGTGCTTTTGAATTGTGGTGTTGGAGAAGATTCTTGAGAGTCCCTTGGACTGCAAAGAGATCAAACCAGTCAGTCCTAAAGGAAATCAGTCCTGAATATTCNGATGTGAGAGTCAGGATATAAGGAAAGCTGAGCACTGAATAATTGGTGCTTTTGAATTGTGGTGTTGGAGAAGATTCTTGAGAGTCCCTTGGACTGCAAAGAGATCAAACCAGTCAGTCCTAAAGGAAATCAGTCCTGAATATTCATTGGAAGGATCGATGCTAAAGCTGAAACTCCAACACTCTGGCCACCTGATTCAAAGAACAGACACGTTGGAAAAGACCATAATGTTGGGAAAGATTGAAGGCAGGAGTAGAAGTGGATGACAGAGGATGAGACAGTTGGATTGCATCACTGACACGATGAACATAAGTTTGAGCAAGCTCCAGGAGTTTGTGATGGACAGGGAAGTCTGGCATGCTGCAGTCCATGGGGTTGCAAAGAGTTGGACATGACTAAGCGGCTGAACTGAACTGAACTGAGAGATCAGTGTCTCATTCGGATGTATTTTGTTTTGGCTAAAGGAAGGAAAGCTAAGCAAATTATGTATTTTTAAGGCATGTATTTACAAGGAACTCTGGCCATGACACATATAATACCTAAGTACTACTGGATGAAGATCAGAGACCCTTCCTCCTTCCCTCCTTGTTTCATATCACTGTTTTGTTTCTCTTGGTTTTCTCTTCTCTCTTCCTTCAACATTTATATTTCCTCCTTTTCTAACAAAATGCAATCTATCCATCTGAAGCACAATAGCATGCTGACTTCACTCTTTCTGCTTCTTTATCTTTCCAGAAACAAAAGCATTCTACAGATGAACGCCCAAACTACAGTAAGAAATACACAAGTCATTAGTGATTCTGATTTTGATCACCAATACCAAGTAATGGATTTTTTTTTTCCTTTAAAGTGAAAAGCTTATCTTGTAGGTAGATTTACAGAAGGACGGATAGTAATGAGAACACTTTACATCAGAACATTTATAATTAAGTTTGATTCTAGAATTTGGCTAGAGGAGGAAACCCAGTATTCTTGCCAGGGAATCACATGGTGAGGGGAGCCTGGAAGGTTACAGTCCATGGGGGTCACAAAAAGTAAGACACACTGAACAATTCAGCAGTAAAATTTGTAGGTGACGTGGAAAACTTCTTTCCTATTAAAAGGTTTGTAGTGTTTGAATAAGATTTTTTTTTTATTACTGTGTTCCAATTTGGGAGAAAAATGGAATATCAGTAAACCTAAATTTGGGAACCTGACATTTTTTTCTTTTGAAATGCTTTCAAAATTACAACACTCTTATATGTCTGTTATTTCACTATAAAGTATTTCTGGTATATTTGCAGATATATTAAGAGATCCAATATTGCAAGGTATTTATGACCTATACTTGAGTAACTTTACATTTCAACATTTATATTTCCTCCTTTTCTAACAAAATGCAATCTATCCATCTGAAGCACAATAGCATGCTGACTTCACTCTTTCTGCTTCTTTATCTTTCCAGAAACAAAAGCATTCTACAGATGAACGCCCAAACTACAGTAAGAAATACACAAGTCATTAGTGATTCTGATTTTGATCACCAATACCAAGTAATGGATTTTTTTTTTCCTTTAAAGTGAAAAGCTTATCTTGTAGGTAGATTTACAGAAGGACGGATAGTAATGAGAACACTTTACATCAGAACATTTATAATTAAGTTTGATTCTAGAATTTGGCTAGAGGAGGAAACCCAGTATTCTTGCCAGGGAATCACATGGTGAGGGGAGCCTGGAAGGTTACAGTCCATGGGGGTCACAAAAAGTAAGACACACTGAACAATTCAGCAGTAAAATTTGTAGGTGACGTGGAAAACTTCTTTCCTATTAAAAGGTTTGTAGTGTTTGAATAAGATTTTTTTTTTATTACTGTGTTCCAATTTGGGAGAAAAATGGAATATCAGTAAACCTAAATTTGGGAACCTGACATTTTTTTCTTTTGAAATGCTTTCAAAATTACAACACTCTTATATGTCTGTTATTTCACTATAAAGTATTTCTGGTATATTTGCAGATATATTAAGAGATCCAATATTGCAAGGTATTTATGACCTATACTTGAGTAACTTTACAGCCTCTTCTTTTTACTAAATAATACAATCTATTATCATTTGTATCAATTTAATTATTATAAATGTTTTCTGTTCATATAAGATAAACTTGTTCTTCATATGTATTCAAATGTTGTATGTAAAAGAACTTTTTATGTAACATACTATGGCAATCCACTCCAGTATTCTTGCCTGGAGAATCCCATGGACGGAGAAGCCTAGTGGGTTACAGTCCACAGGGTCGCAAAGAGTCGGACACGACTGAGTGGCTTCACCTTCACCTTCCAAACATATTTCATCATTTATGTCCCAATCACAACGGAAGTTACCAGTGTTGTTTCCACTGATAGGAGATAAGTAAAAGGAATCATTGTCACTCAATCTATTTGTTTATTCCATTTTAATTTGAGGAAAAAATTGCTGCTGCTGCTGCTGCTGCTAAGTCAAAGTTGCTTAAAAATTTGGTTCTTGACACATTTCAGCTAAAGTTCTTCAACTTATGTCTTTAGTTTGCAAACACTGAAGGAAAGTGCCCATAAATATTCAGTTGCCTGAATAAATTAAGATTAAATATACTTGAAAAAAGATGCTGTGATAATATTCCTTTTGGGAAGATGTTCTCACCAATTTACATGCAAGATTGAATCTATATCATTTAAACTGATTTTCAAAACATTTGGCAAAAAGAGCAGCACATCTTCAACTCAAAAATTTCTTCTCTAAAAGCATTTTTATTGCTCATGGAAATCAAGCTCCTGGGTTTTCTTTAGCTCCTTTTAAGGGTCTTGATCCTTCAATGGATTCAGACTCTATTTTGCAGGTATTGTTAGACAAAAACCATGAATATTAAGCCATTATTTTTACATTAGCCAGTTTTCCCAAGGTGGGTTTTTATCATTTTAAGACATTTTGTTTTGTGTGTTACTCCCTTTTTGTATAATCACCTCTAAAATTATGAACTCTACAAGAATAATACATGCTGAATAACAAAACAGCTTGAAATATTCATAACTAAGAAAGAAACTGTTAAATGTTCATAAACAAAGTTGTTTGGAGACTCCTTTATTAATTTTTAATTTATTTGCAGTCAATTCCTTATTACTTCCAAATTCCTGTAGGGGATTCTGTTAATTAGTCATGTGTAAAATATTCATTAAAACCAGCTTATTTTCTTTTTTTATTGCAAATTTACATTTCTAATCTTATAACCAAAATAAATGCCATTGGGTAGAAGAACCACATTAATTTTGATCAGCCACTGAAAATAGAAGCTCATACAGCAAAAGATATGGTAATATAAGCTAGGCTAATATTGAGGTATTGTACTATGTTCGTAGACCCTGATATTGAAATAGCAGATGTTTACCAATTTCTCCTTTGAAAAAAAGTTGCTACTATGTAAAACAGAGTATGTAAGAAATCCACTCTAATCTAAAATTTAATAATACTGACTATGTGCTTCTATACCTTTATATGTTATAAATATAAATATATATATTTATATGTTAAGAATGTTTCAGAAACAACATATACTTTAGTTAAGGATTCAAGGTAAATCAACAGTGGCAAAATTGATGCTAAATTTAAGTCACTGAGTTGCACAAGTATTGCTAGACCAGTAAACTTCACATTTTAGTTTTCTAATTAGTTTCTTAGTTGTTATCTATTGCAACTAAAATATTTGTTAAACTTTTGAATAAATTCAAAGTATTTTAATTATCTGTCCTTACTATCAGTTACTGTTATTTAGATTCGGTGTTACAGATAGCAAATAACATAGAATATGGTACACTTATGTCAGCTTATCAATTTTAATGTAGCTACTGACTATTCCCCATAAGTCAGTAAAACATTCATAGCAATATCCTTAAAAGAATATACGCTATCTTTGTGAAAAATAGTTTCCAATGCCAAGTATATAGTATTACAAAAGTGAAAATCTTGGCCTGGTGGAAAACTTTTTTGGATGCATCTTGCCATCTTATATTAATCTACAGAAACATTACAAGTTGTCTATACATACTGCTTCTCTATTGGAAGTCTATGGCCCAGTTTGTAAGTCTTCAGTAATTCGAATATGCAAAATACAGTTTCATTTGGAAAAATTGCTAAAACAAAGTAACATCATTGTTGTTCAGTCATTAAGTCTTGTCTGAATTTCTGTGATCCCATGGACTGCAGCACACCAGGCTCTTCTGTCTTCCGTTATCTCCTGGAATTTGCTCAAATTCACATACATTGTGCAGATGATGTTATCTAACCATCCCATTTTCTGCTGCTCCCTTCTCCTTTTGCCCTCAGTCTTTCATCATTTGGGTCTTCTCCAATGAGACGGCTCTTCACACAAGGTGGTCAAAGTATTGGAGCTTCAGCTTTGCACACAATACACGATAAAAAAATATCATTATTAACTGGAAAATTTTAAAAAAAATTTTTGTGAAAAGGAAATTATACTTAAATAAATGGAATGTTTTGTTTGGGGAATGAAGACAGTAAATTTACTACCAAATTAATTTCATGGTTAGTGACAATCTCCTTACAGTCCAAGGAGATTAAACTAGTCAATCCTAAAGGAAATCAACCCTGAATGTTCATTGGAAGGACTGTTGCTGAAGTTGAAGCTCCAATACTTTGGCCACCTATTAAGAAAAGCCTACTCATTGGAAAAGACTCTAATGCTGGGAAAGACTAAAGGCAAAAGGAGAAAGGAACTTAGCATTCTACAGTCCATGAGGTCATAAAGAGTTGGACGTGACTTAATAATTAACAACAACAAATAGTGACAATACATTTATACTACAGAAACATTTAGTGACATTAATCAAAGGCCTCTCAGTTCTAACTTCGTGTTCTGACACAGATCCATTTTGGAGGCAAGGATGTAGGTAGCACAATTTATTGGTTGTTTTAAAGAGAATATACTTATTTAATAGCAAAAACTAATGATTAGAATGTTAGAACACATAGACCAACACTTTAGTACTTTATTTCTTCATTAAACAAAAAATGGAACAGAAGTTTGAGTTTTTGAAAGACATATGGCACTATTAAAGCAGATCTCTAAGTAATAGATAAAAATATACACTAAAAAAATGGTTAATCATAGCAGCATATGGCCAATCCTTGGAGACCACTTGCCAGGCTAATTTGAACTATCAGTCAAATTCTTTCAGATTGTTTATTTTCCTAAAAATCCATCTAACCTGATTTTGATCTAAGTATGCATTGGTTTCTTTATCTTGGCCACAAAAATATCAAGAACTCATTCTATGGTGACATACACATATAAATTAATACCAAAGTAGTACTGTAATACAAAAGTTAACATGCCTTACTGGGAAAGGATCTCTTCTGGCCCCATTATCACTGCCTTTTTATCTAAATGTTCCCTAAATATTTTCTTCCCAACACTATTTTTCAAAATCAACTGACTTAAGAGTTCTCTAAATTTCTTTCTGACCATGAGAATACCTGTCCTCAATATTTTGCAACTCTCATTCTCCAAGAGAGCTCAAAGCAGCAGTCATGATTTTGCACCTCCATTATTTTTTATTTGTAGGGAATGTGGAGAAGGAAATGGCAATCCACTCCAGTACTATTGCCTGGAAAATCCCATGGACAGAAGAGCCTGGTAGGTTACAGTCCATGGGGTCGCAAAGAGTCGGACACGACTGAGCGACTTCACTTTCACTTTTCACAGGCAATGTGAGTCTTCAAAGACTGTAACATGCAGAGAGCCCTTTATCTTAGTCTTCTCTCTGTATTCTACGTATAATAGCCCTTGATTATATATGTTGCTTGTCTTTCAGTTTAAAAATCATTTTCACATCTTAGGGGATAGGATAGGGAGTAGCTTAAGAAGAACATAAAATTCAACCCTCTCTTTTACAGACAAGGGCCCTGAGATCAAGCACTTTTTTTTTTTTTTCAGTGAACAAGGGGCTGGCTGGACCTGGGGCCACTCCACAGCTTCATTCTTCCTGAAAAGGAACAGAATCATGTGTGTGAATGAGCATACTATAACAACAACAACAAAATAAGTAAAAGTACCAAACTCTGATCTGGGTTTATGTTTTAGTTTAACTCGGGCTAATTTTTGAACATAGCTTGTTCTTCTGAAACAAGTCAAAAAAAAAAAAAAATAGTCTTGCATTTTACAACATTGTTATGAGATCCCAGATTAGGAAAAAAAGCATGAAGACCATAATAGAATTTATAAACATACATTATTATAATTAGATAGTAAATTATACCATCTGTCCCTTGTTATTACTATAAACTTTAAAAAATTAATAAAATCCATCTTTGCTGTTTCTCAAAATGTTTTAAAATCCTGATTGTTTATATCTTTCTAGACTGTATGCCTAAGGAAAGAGCATGGGTTTTTTGTGTAACCCAACAAAGTCTTTTGCCTAACAACTTTGATGATAATCGGCATTTAAAGTTTTTGAAATTGTGTGTGTGTGTTCTACAAGAGTAGTTTGACAAGTTTAATTCCAAGTGGAATTAGGATGATAGCTTCTCCTTAAGGACTAGTAACAACACTTTCTCAGAACTGTAAAAATGAGATATTTCTGAGAATATTCTCAGCTGTGTCTGAAAAGACTTTTAAATGTAAGCTGTGGCTCCTTTTAACAACATCTCCCTACAAGATTTTCCATTTCAGACACCACCATATGCAGCATCTTCTTGCTCAGAGTCTCTATTTCATCTCCACAAAAATATATTGTGCTATTTCTTTGGAAAGTATTGAGTAAAAGTAGTGTCTTTTAATAAAGAATACCTATTAGTACAATGTACATGCTTCTAAAAATGTGTTCTCTCCTATCCTTTAATAGCTGCAAGTAAGCTGAGTTTTATAAAAAGAAACAAAACAAAATTACAGTCTATAACCTAGACAAATGATCAAAATATATTTTGTTTTTACTGTACATGCTGTGAAACTTGACTAAAGAAAACTACTTAGTTATTATTATAAATGTATCTTGTTCCTTCATGTATATACATGGGGTAATTTCTCATGAAGTTATTATATCCAGTTGTAAAAGTGTCTAATATCTCAAAGATGTTTTATGAAATAATTAGAGTAGTGATCAAACTCATGTTAAAAATCATAAAGAGAGATGTTTTATAAAGAAGATAGGTGGTTTTGGTTTTATTTTTTTGAAGAGTTAATTAAGCAATTATTTTATCCATAACCCCAAAACTTATTCACAGGAGGAGAGCAAAACAATTAGATATAATGTAATGTTATTGGTTATACTGGTGGGATTTTGTTATAACAAGTAATATTTTGACTTCTTTATGCAATAGAAAAGAGAAAATTATTTTCCACTAACATTTCAAACTCTAATAACAACTTACCTCAGAAAATTGTGTGAAACATAGTCTCCTGATAAGAAATTTGAACACATTTCTATTCACGTTTTAAAATATCTTTTAAGTTAGAATTCAGGTTGAAAAGGAAGGGATTTAGAAGTGAATCAAAGATTAACAATTCATCATTGCAGAATGACACTTCTTTTGACAACATAACTCAATTGTTACTCAAAAAATAAATAATTTATGACTCAAATGCTGTGAATATTTATTTAGTGTCATACCTGTCATTTGTTTGGCTTTTTCCCCATGGATACAGAAGAACAATTGTATATCTCTTATTACACAGCCAAAATGATTCTTGGTAACAGGAAAGCACAAATAATGTGTATCTGAAAACGGGCAGCAGATTTTCTCAGTTGTCCTAATAAATCACAAAAAGAGCCAGTAGAGTTTCCCTAATACCACTTCACTTACTGTAAAGTTAACACTTTATAAAACATGATTCAAAAGCAACATTCGAGAACTCAATCCAGGCTACTTGATAGATATTATTGATTTAATAAACGAATAAAAAGATTCAAATCCCAAGGTTTTTCCAAAAATTAAGTCTCTATGGGTTTCAGACAGAATCTTTGTTTCTATACTGCCATTTTCTTTAGGAACAATGCATAATCCTTACTTAAGGGTCCAACATGACATGCCGGAACTGATCATAGTTTCAGAATTAAGAACAACTTCTAAGAAATTAATCTAGAAAAGACACCACTGGATTCCGGGCAGAACTAAATAATGTTTTAATTAGAATACAGTGTTTCTGTTAAGTAATGTTCTAACATTTCAAAACAACAATGCAAATTCATTTATGTGGAATCTACAAAGCTGTTAATTTATCGTATAAATCAGTAAATTCAACATCAGAAAACATTTTTCTGGATGAAGGATTTTGGAAAAAGTTTTAACACTATCTAAAATGAAATGAAATTTCCTCTATCTTTTTTGCCATGTACTATTTATGCTTATACTATTTATGCTATTGACTAAAGTTATACATGTAAAGTGCACTGTCAAATAAAACTCTATATTAATATCATGGATTACTATGCTGATGATGATGATTAATATTTTTGGCCAATTTGGCCAGATTCATTTTCTTTCAAACTTAATGTATTTCTGGTAGTTAAATAAGCCTGCATAAACCAGATAAAAAGTCTCTATTTATTAGAGAATTGAACCTTAATGGAAATCTCTTGACAATAATAGGATAATGAATATAATAAACATGTTGATGTGTTTAATAAAACGATAGTATTGAAATAAGTCAGGAATTTTGAGATCTAGTCACTCCACAAATCATGGACTAGGTTTCTCTTGTTCTGTAAAATATATGGATTAGATTATAGGTTCCCAATTTTCTAGCCAGGAATACAGTTCCATGTGAATGGTCAGAATCAGAAATCAACAATGTTTTACAGATCACTAACAACATATGAATACTTATGCTAAATTGTACTTTGGGGGGACAAACATTGTTTCATATCTGTACCCCAGATGATCCTCATCCCAACCTTCAAAATCATGCTATGAGGGAGCCAGAACAGACACTACTATCTTGTCATTGTAGCTGTTCAGTCGTAGGTTGTGTCTGACTCTGCCACCCCATGAACTGCAGCACACCAGGCTTCCCTGTCATAAAGTGAAAGTGAAAGTGAAGTCTCTGCGACCCTGTGGACTGTAGCCTACCAGGCTCCTCCCTCCACGGGATTCTCCAGGCAAGAGTATTGGAGTGAGTTGCCATTTCCTTCCCCAAGGGATCTTCCCGACCCAGGGATCGAACCCGGGTCTCCAGCATTGCAAGCAGATCCTTTAACCTCTGAGCCACCAGGGAAACTACCCCCATTTTACCAACCAAGGCTAAATTAGATTGTTTAATGTGTTATGGATGGAAACATAAAATATCCATTTGCGGATAGAGTTCAGATGTTTTTCATTCCAAGAGAACAAAAGTATTTTAGGATTCTTATGAAACATTATCTCAAAAATTTTAAAGAAATCACTGATTACAGAACATTTTGATTTCTGTTAAAAATTAAACTTCCCATGGGTTAAGGGAAGATTAAAATATATGAAATAAATTTTAATTAAAATGTCATAGATTAAAATATATGAAAACTGAAATGTTCTATTCCACACATGTAATAGTATGTAATAGCAAGAAAACTAACTCTATTTTTTACGCTTCATCAAATATTTTTAGGAAATAGTAGAGGAAAATGATAATTTAAGCTTATAAGTGTTAGGTACTTCACCTTAGTAAGCTGTACTTGCATTTCAAACAGTATATGAGAACTGAAAAATGCACAGTTAATATGAAGTTTAAAACTACTTATTTTTCTCTGGATTTAAGTCTGAATAAATGAATTATATTTAAAATCTCTAGGGCTGATTAGAATCAAGCTTAATCACATTAATTTTAAAACCAATTAATTCACTAAATATAAATGTACATAAGCTATTAGTACCAATTGCTTTAGATAACTCATATTAAGATTTCTGTGATTGAATCACAGTCATTTCTCCAAAATATTTATTTACATGGTATCTAAAAGCAACCTCAAGAAATGATTATGCTTTAAATAATTTGCTATCAGTTTTGATTTAGTTCATAAAATTTGAAACACAGAGATATAGCCTGTGTATCATTTACATGTCAAAGACACTTAAATATTAACTCTTTAAAATGTTCTTTCATTTCTAGTACTGATTTTCTGGTGAAAATAATGTATTAGAATGGATTTCAGGTAGAAGAATAAATATGACAAATTAGGACACAGTGAAACTTATTTACTTCCTTCAGTCAGTTCATTTGGTAGATGGTTCATGACAACTTGTAGCTTTTCTTTTTTACTGGAGTGACAGTAAGCAGCAGTATATTACCGCCAAAAGGTTATTAGCAGATAGACTAAAGAGAAACTATTTTTGATTTGCTAAAAAATAAATAAATCTTTAGTCCAACTTTAAATTTTTTTTCTAGGTAGATTCCATTCCTTGTTTTACTTGACAGAAATGACCTTTCAATACAGATAGACTGACATTTATTGCATTTTGAGATCTACTTTTTACAAAGTTTATGAAAATAAAATGTCATAATAATAGCTTTTGAGAGCATTTTAATTTTTTAAGTCATGAAGTGAATTGATAAATAAGGGGTGGAGCAGAGAGGGGAAAGAATATGAGAGTGAGGGCAAGGGAAGGGAAAAGTGAGGGAAAAAATAACCCTGAAGCCCTAATAAACAAACTGCCTTTCATTGCCTCATATTCCATTACAGTGAGCAGTGTGTCAGTGGCAGAATGAAGTAATGTATAGATTCTGCAGATTCCAGTTATCCTCACAAAAATAGTTTCTGGACTTCCTAAGAACTCACAGAGAAGATGAAATTTGTGAAAATTCATTTCATCTGTTTTCATTTTATACTATCAGGTATTTTTGATGACTAAATGGAAAAGAAAAAATGAAATTCTACCACACGAATTTCTATTAAATATCATTTCAGCTATCAGTTGTCACACACCTGTTATTTAACACATTTCTGCCAATTGCCATAATTATATATTTTTGCAACCTATATCATTCTATGAAGGCATATTTTTTGCAATAAACCCAATTTATTAAAAATGTATCCAGACATCTTAATACATACAAAATATTTGTTTTCAAGACTTTTAAATATTCTTCAGCCTAAATCCATAAGGAACTGATAACATGTGGCTGCTTTTAAGTAAAATTAAGTCACTGTTTCCATGATAATGTCATGACAGATCTGCAGACTCTCTTTAGAAACATACAAGTCAGCACATACACTTAGTTACATACACTTTCAGGAAGTTTTAAGGCTTCCTGATGTCTCTTCAAAAGCCCTCTGAGGTTCTGAAGCTCCATCAGATCTCTATAGTCTATCAATTGCCTTCAAAATTGTATCATTAAACCCATATGTCCATTACCTTTTTTGGATCTCCCATATATGTATATATTAACATATTCAAAAGAAGATTTTGAAAATACAAAATAAAGTTGCAGTGATTATGGCACCCCACCCCAGTACTCTTGCCTGGAAAATCCAATGGACAGAGTAGCCTGGTGGGCTGCAGTCCATGGGGTCGCTAACAGTCGGACAGACTGAGCGACTTCACTTTCACTTTTGTCTTTCATGCTTTGGAGAAGGAAATGGCAACCCACTCCAGTATTCTTGCCTGGAGAATCTCAGGGACGGGGGAGCCTGGTGGGCTGCCGTCTATGGGGTCACACAGAGTCGGACACGACTGAAGTGACTTAGCAGCAGCAGCAGCCTCCTTATTGATATGACTCAGAATACAATTACCTATATTCTTGGGTATTATTCATAATCAATGTTAATATAGTATGTAAAACTACTTTAAAATGTGTTCTTTATTTTTTGGCTAAGTTTTTGTCAGATATTATTAAATATGTCACTGTTTTTACCTCTTAAAATGACTCATAGTACAAGCATTAATACTCCTCTTGTAAAACTGGCAGATTATATAACACTCATTTATACATATACTGGCTATATTAAAAAAAAAAATATATATATATATATACACACACGTACATACATCATACATGAATGCTCAATCTCTCAGACATGCCTGACTCTTTCTGATCCCATGATCCCATGGGCTCCCATGGAGCCCACCAAGCTCCTTTGTGCATGGAACTTTCCAGGAGAGAAAATGAAACAGGTTGCCATTTCCTACCCCAGGGACTTACATCATATTGGATTATGATTATTAAGAATCTCGAAGCTGGCTAATCAATCAGACTCCTTAATGGTCAGAATCTTGCCTACACAGGAATTTCTTCAGAGGGATGCTGACAATAAAACTACCCTTACGTGTGTATTTCTAATACATATATTTAAATATCTTTAGTTAGTCATAGTCAACTTTAACTAAATGTAAATACTTTCATCTTGGCTTATTTAATATTTCCTAGATGAAGTACACAAATATGCTCTTCACTGAAAATATTTAAGATGTTTTTCTGAATCCTAAGTGTCTTTTAATTTCATGGCTGCAATCACCATCTTCAGTGATTTTGGAGCCCCCAAAAATAAAGTCTGACACTGTTTCCACTGTTTCCCCATCTATTTCCCATGAAGTCATGGGACCGGATGCCATGATCTTCGTTTTCTGAATGTAGAGCTTTAAGCCAACTTTTTCACTCTCCTCCTTCACTTTCATCAAGAGGCTTTTTAGCTCCTCCTCACTTTCTGCCATAAGGGTGGTGTCATCAGCATATCTGAGGTTATTGATATTTCTCCCGGCAATCTTGATTCCAGCTTGTGCTTCTTCCATTCCAGCGTTTCTCATGATGTACTCTGCATATAAGTTAAATAAGCAGGGAGACAATATACAGCCTTGACGTACTCCTTTTCCTATTTGGAACCAGTCTGTTCCATGTGCAGTTCTAACTGTTGCTTCCTGACCTGCATACAGATTCCTCAAGAGGCAGGTTAGGTGGTCTGGTATTCCCATCTCTTTCAGAATTCTCCACAGTTTATTGTGATCCACACAGTCAAAGGTTTTGGCATAGACAATAAAGCAGAAATAGATGTTTTTCTGGAACTCTCTTGCTTTTTCCATGATCCAGTGGATGTTGGCAATTTGATCTTTTGATATTTCTCCCGGCAATCTTGATTCCAGCTTGTGTTTCTTCCAGTCCAGCGTTTCTCATGATATATGAATATATATGTATAATGCATGTATACATTATTCATATAAGTATGTATAATGGAATATTAATCAGCCATAAAAAATGAAATTTTGCTATTTGAAACAAAGAAGATGGAACTGGAGAGTATTATGCTTAGTGAAATAAGTCATACTGAGAAATATAAATACTATATATTATCATTCACATGTGGAATCTGAAAAACAAAGTAAGCACATAAATATAAGAAAACAAAAATGGACACACAGATATAGAGAACAAACTAGTAGTTACCAGACAGGAGAAAGAAGAGTGAGGGGCAAGATAGAGGTAGGGGATTAAGAAATACAAACTACTAGATGTAAGTGAATAAGCTACAAGGCTATATTGTAGCATAGCACAGGGAATATAGCCAATTTTTGATGATAATTTTTAATGAAATCTAATCTATAAAAATACTGAATCACCATGTTGTATAACTGAAATATATAATATTGTATGTCATCTGCACTTCAATTTTAAAAACCATAAATTCAAAACAAAAAACACTGGAGAAGAAACAATTTGGAAGAAAATCATTGATACACTTGAATAAGTTAATGATCCATAAATGTGTTGCATATTAACAAATTAGATGAAACAAAATACCCATGTTTTGATAGAAATTTTCTATCACCTAAGCAATCACCAATGTCCCCCCCCGTTTATGGATAAAGTAACTGATTATAGCATATTCTTTGAAAAATATTTGTTTTCTTTTAGAAAAGTTATTCTCTTACTCATCACTCATTCATTTGTTTATTCATTATCTTAATAACTTATCCAAATATATATTGCACAACTTGTATATGACTAACGTTTTACTGGATACTGGAGACTTGGCAATGAACAAGGAAAATTCAGATCTGCAACTTTTCGCCTTTCCAAACTTTCCAGCTAAAGGAATTTAAAATGTACTAGGAGGGAAATGGTGAAACTCTTTGTTAGGCGATTTAGTGATATTTCATTTTAGTAAAATGTCATAAATATTTTAAAATGTTAATATTTTGATATAGTAATTTACTTTCTAAAAATATACTTTAGAAGTATCTGAGGTAGAGGGAAAAAAAATCTATGCTTAAGAATATTTTTCAGTGCATTTTATAATAACAAAAAATCAGAAACATTTTAGTGATCAATAATTTATATTTTGATAAAATATGATATATTTGTATGGAGTAATATTTTCTAATCACTAAAATCATATTATAGAAGAATATTTACAAATTTGGAAAATGTTTCTTCTGTATAGTCTAGTGCAAAAATTAGGCACATATGATTCTCATTTTGTAAAAAAAAAAAATATTGATAAATGTATTAATTTTTGGAACGCCTCAGCATTAGTGTAAAAGTCTGAAGTTCTAGAATTCTAGGAACCCTAAATTTTTCCTTGTAAAATCCCATTTAGAATTAAGAATCATGACAACCAATCAATGAGGTACAGCAAAAAAGGAATACATAATCTAATGTGAAAAAAAGCTGGGTTTGGGTGCTACCATTTACTTGCTCTGAGCATGAGAACATTTCTGAATCTTATTCTTTGCTTATACATTAATGATATGCTTTTTCATTTAACAATGACTTATTGAGTACCTACTGTGTGTCAGGCATTATGAGGCTAAGGCAGAGCAATGAATAAATTATGTGTGGTTGGAGAAACATTCTGAGCAAACAGAAAAGCACTGTGTTAAGTCCCTAAAATGGCTGATAGTGAGGAAGGGAGAAGGATGTGCAAGTCCAATCAAGTAAGACAAGACTATGAAATCATACGTTAATTTGGATAACATGGAGCATGTGTTTTTTGCAGTCACACTAATGTTTAACCATTAATTCATCAGTTCTCATGTTTTGCTAAGTTGCTTCAATCATGTCCGACTCTGTGTGACCCCACAGACTGAAGCCCACAAGGCTCCTCCGTCTATGGGATTTTCCAGGCAAGATTACTGGAGTGGGGTGCCATTGCCTTCTCCTCATGTTTTATTATAAAACTAATCTGAAGAAATGTTATTGCTTTGTTCATCTGAATGTTTTAAGTGTCTGTAGTCTTGAATGATCTGTAGATTGTTTTCAAGATTAAAAAGAAATATCTTCCGTGAAGTCTGTTTTCTTTATTTAAAGAAGAGGCATCAAAGTTGAATCTGAAGTATGGCAGCAAGGTAACTCTTCTCAGATACTCATATATAGGTGATAGAATGGCTTCACTTTTCAGATAAATCTGGAATGGCAAGCTGCATGATAGAGAATTAAGATCCAAGCTTCAAAATAGTTTTCAGTAAATAAAAAATTCTATCCAAGAGGACTAATACAAAAATTGGTAATTGTATGAGGATTAGCCATACAGGAAGTATACCTGGCATATAAAAGATATAGAAATGGTTCTGAATCATGTTCAAGAAATACTTGTTTGGAATTGGGCTGAGAACCGGGTGTAGAGTGAAAAACTGTGAGTGAGCTCATGTTAACAGTATGCAAATTTGTAGATGGATAGAAAAAGAAAAGTTGCTGTCAAGGTTGAGAAGGAGTAGGTAATCTTAGAAAGCTAATTCACTTGTCAGGAAAAACCAAAGAGTGATGAAACCTATGTGCTAAGTTGCTCCAGTTAGGTCCAACTCTATGTGGCCCTATGGACTATAGCCTGCCAGGCTCCCCTATCCATGGGATTCTGGAGTGGGTTTCCATGCCCTCCTCCAGGGGATCTTTGTGACCCAGGAATTGAATGCATATCTCTTACAACTCCTGCACTGGCGGGTGGGTTCTTTATCACTAGTGCCCCCTGGGAAGCCCTGTAGAACCAATAAGTATTTACTTAATTGGAATATTCTCGAAGAGAGAAGCTGTTTCAGCCTATGATACTAAGGAATTCTAGTCTTAATGGCATGGCCTCTTACTCCATTTTGTCCTAAAGAAGCTTTATTCCTCAATGAATATTAACAAATATTTATAGAGAGATGGAGACTGATAAACAGAACTAAAGAATTTTTATCGGAGCTATAAGGGAAGAAATGAAATGAGATTTACTATTAGTAATACTTATATATTGCATTTATACAGATTTGGCCATTTCTAAAGCACTTTTGCTTGTTATTCTCTACTTTGGAGATTGGGCTATGTATTTTATATATGCTATATGTATATAAGTGTATGTATAATAGGTATGTATGCATATATATGTGGTTGTTCATGTGTATGCATAGTTGTTCCTGTTCAGTTGGCTGCTGCTAAGTCACTTCAGTCGTGTCTGACTCTGTGTGACCCCATAGACGGCAGCCCACCAGGCTCCCCCGTCCCTGGGATTCTCCAGGCAAGAGCACTGGGGTGGGGTGCCATTTCCTTCTCCAGTGCATGAAAGAGAAAAGTGAAAGTGAAGTCACTCAGTCTGTCCGACTGTCAGCGACCCCATGGACTGCAGCCCACCAGGCTACTCTGTCCGTTGGATTTTCCAGGCAAGAGTACTGGGGTGGGGTGCCATTTGGTATTTATTCTACTTTTTGCTTATTGAAAATAACTTGTGCAAATGTTAATTTAGTGCCAAAGTTCCAGGTTAACTGAGCTCATGACTATCTTTTTCTGAAGTATCTATGTTAACTGAGAGATGCCACGGCCAAGCAAATGCTGTCAAAGCAGGAACTGTTTTGTATTGCAGATGAGTAAGTTGAAATTCAGACAGGGAAAGTGGTCTCTCTAAGGTTTGAAATGTGAAAATGGTAAACTTAGGTCTCTGTACTTCAAATCTCTTGCTGGTTTAAAAGGAAACACAAAGCCAACTGAAGCATCCAAGAGAAGAATTGGAGCAATCAGGAAATCCCTAAAAAGCAGTGGACTCAGGTAAATAGGAGGAAGGCAAAAAAAAACCAAAAAACAAAAAAACAAAATGAACAACAACAACAAAAAATCCAGAATAGGCTGTGGAGTTTTTAAAATGATTTTTCTCAATATTTTTGTCAATAGATGTATTTATTCCTACAATTTTAATTAGGTGATTATACAGCTATCACAAAAATGACATTAGAGAAATATATTGAGCATTTACTATGTGCCAGACATTCTCCTTTTTAGATTGTGTATAACTTCATTCTTTACAACTCTCTTGGGAGAAGTAATTACTATCATTTCCATTCTAAAGATGAAGAAACAGAGACTAATATAGCTCATATAAGATTTTCAAGTCTTCACAGAGTTAATCTTTATAATTCCATTTCTCTTCAATGCTAAACCGCAAGCTTATTGAATCAGCAAATATCTATAAAAATGCCTACTGTGAGAACTTATTATGGAACTTAACTTGTAAAAAGGCGATCACAGTTGATGAAAATGTTAGGATATTTACAGATACAAAGAGAACATTTGGAGAAGAAATATCCAATGCCATTGAGAGAAATATCCATTGCCTCCAACAGTTCTTGGAGGAATTATTTTCAAATACGAGAACTGAAGAGTGTAAAAAGATTTAAAAGTCTTTTTACTATACCTAAAAATATTTTCAAAATGAAGGAAAGTGGATATCTTCAATGCAAATTATTTATATAATTGTCTAAACTATCCACCTCACCTAACTTTCCATTTCATTGCCCACTCATGCAAGTGTGACTTCAGAAAGGAAAATGTTACAAGATGAATGATCTTACCATATGGCAGAGAACAATATGTGAATTGATTTTACAATGATATAATTTACCAGCACGTAATATCCAACCCTGTTATGAAATCTTCTACATGTATTGTTCAGTGACATTTTTATCAACATTTCTCATAGTTCCTCTATATACAGTATGTGGCCTTTCCTATCTTCTAAATATACTTTTATCTTCTATTTCACTTTTCTATGTAACAAGATTTGATTCATTTGTCTTTATTGTATCTGTGAATCACATAGGCACAAAGTATATAAATTTGGCTTTGTCATTTAAATTTTCCTAATTTGGGATATGTGAATGTTATTAATGAGCAATCTACATCTCTTCCACCCACACATTCATTTTGAAGACCATGTAATAAATGAGAACAAAATATTCTTCTAAGCATCACTACATTTCTGGTCTTGCATTGCTATCTTCTGCTAACTTTTAATCTCCAAGAATGCTAAATGACTTTCAGTTTTAAGAGTGAAGTACTATAGTGCACTGCCAGATACATGACAGTTAAAACTCCCACAGACTTTTGGCAGGGAATATATCAGTGAATGTTCACATGGGTGAACAGTGTCTTAACAAGAGACCATGTGTGTTCCAATGAAAGGGTTCATAAAACCAGTTTGATAAAGGTATTTTCCTTAGCTATGTAAAGGAACAAATCATCAAAAATTATCAAGAAAGTAGTATTTTCCTTCATGCTTTTTACATGTCAATAACAATTAGCCAAGATCATTGAGAAGTTATTTGTAACAGTATCTGTATTCAGCTTAAGACCAATATGTGACAGTCACGTTTTCAGGAAAAATCTTCCCATGTCCTCTGCTTGAATAAGGACTATTTTCTTTCTTTTTTTTTCTCTTTAAGAGCTATATAGGTATATGAAAGGAGAAAAAAGTGTAGGTTATAGTCAATGACAAGACAGTGAGAAAGGCAAGATGCTATTTCTGTTTACAAGTTGCTCCATACAAACTTTTATATATAGAATGGATAAACAACAAGGTCTTACTGTATAGCACAGAGAATTGTATTCAATATTCTGTGATAAACCATATAAGAAAAGAATACAGAAAATAATGTATATGTATAACTGAATCGCTTTGCTAAAAAACAGATTTTTTTAAATATACCATACAGTAAGTCAACTATCCTTCAATAAAAATTGCTCTATATGTTATATATATATGCATATGTATGTAGTTGAACAGTAGATATATATACATGCTCTCACCTAAAGCTTGGATTTTTAGAAAGTAAATGCTACAGAGCTTGTTTGATAAGCAAAAGAGATTTTTCCTTCCACTTTGATAGTTATCTTAGGAATTGCCTTATGTCTACACAAAACATGCACATGTATAGCAGCCTTTCATAACTGCCAAAAAGTGAAAGTAAACAAGATGCCCTTTAATAGGTGAATGGAGGAACAAATGGTGGTATATCCATATAATGAAATATTATTCAATGATAATAAAGAAATGAGCTGTCAACAAACTACAGAAAAGCATAGTTGTGTGTTTCTAAGTGGAAGAAGCTAGTCTGAAAAGGTTTCATACTGCATGATTGCAACTCAATTATGAGATATTTTGGGAAAGCAAAACTATAGGGACAATAAATACATCAATGGTTGCCAGGGGTTTGTTATGGGGATTTATAAATAGGTAAAGTACAGGAAATACTTGAGGACAGCAAACTATTCCATGTGACACTGTGATCATAGACACATGTTGCCATGTATTTGTCAAAATTCGTAGAAATTTAAAGCACAGAGGATAAATCTTTATGCAACAAATTAAAATAAAAATCATTTAGGAGGTCATGGCATTTGTGGATGGAAAACAGAATGTAACAAAATATAATCATATTGTAAATGTAAGAAGCAGTCTCACTGAAAAAGGTAGGAGAAAAAGTTATTGATATAAATGATTCTGGAAACGTGGCATCTGTGAGATGAAAGACAAACAAACAAAAATTTGTAAATGAAAGCTACACTCTAGTTAACAAAGTTACTCCCCATAGAGTCACAAGCTTAAGAATTCTGATACCATGATACATGGGAATAGAATTGAATAGCTCATTAACTTGATAGCAGACATTGGGAAATTAGATAGCAGCAGGGAGAGGGGCCGAGGTCAGGGCGGCAACGAAGAGGAGCTACCCCACGTCTGAGGACAGAGGCAGCGAATGAGAGGAGCAACCCCAAGTCCAAGGAGCGCTGGCTGTGCAGGCGCAGGAGAGCCGAGACGAGCTACTCCGAGTTCAAGGTCAGGAGGGGCGACTCGTCCAAGGTAAGGAGCAGCGGCTGCGTTTTGCTGGAGCAGCCATGAAGAGATAGCTCATGTCCAAGGTAAGAGAAACCCAAGTAAAATGGTAGATGTTGAGAGAGGGCATCAGAGGGCAGACACACCGAAACCATAGTCACAGAAAACTAGCCAATCTGATCACATGGAACACAGCCTTGTCTAACTCAGTGAAACTAAGCCATGCCCTGTGGGGCCCCCCAGGATGGGCGGATCATGTTGGAGAGGTCTGACAGAATGTGGTCCACTGGAGAACTGAATGGCAAACCACCTCAGTATTCTTGCCTTGAGAATCCCATGAACAGTATGAAAAGGCAAAATGATAGGATAATGAAAGAGGAACTCCCCAGGTCGGTAAGTGCCCAATATGCTACTGGAGATCAGTGGAGAAATAACTCCAGTAAGAATGAAGGGATGGAGCCAAAGCAAAAACAATACCCAGTTGTGGATGTGACAGGTGATAGAAGTAAAGTCTGAAGCTGTAAAGAGCAATATTGCATAAGAACTCGAAATGTTAGGTCCATGAATCAAGGCAAATTGGAAGTGGTCAAACAGGAGAGGGCAAGAGTGAACGTCGACACTCTAGGAATCAGGGAACTAAAATGGACTGGAATGGATGAATTTAACTCAGATGACCATTATATCTACTCTTGTGGGCAGGAATCCCTTAGAAGAAATGGAGTAGCCATCACGGTCAACAAGACTCCGAAATGCAGTGCTGCTGGTGCTGCTAAGTCGCTTCAGTCATGTTCAGCTCTGTGCAACCCCATAGACGGCAGCCCACCAGGCTCCCCCATCCCTGGGATTCTCCAGGCAAGAAAACTGGAGTGGGTTGCCATTTCCTTTTCTAATGCAGGAAAGTGAAAAGTGAATGTGAAGTTGCTCAGTCATGTCCGACTTTTAGTGACCCCATGGACTGCAGTCTACCAGGCTCCTCTGTCCATGGGATTTTCCAGGCAAGAGTACTGGAGTGGGGTGCCATTGCCTTCTCTGCCAAAATGCAATGCTTGGATGCAATCTCAAAATCGACAGAATGATCTCTGTTCATTTCCAAGGCAAACCATTCAATATCATGGTAATCCAAGCCTATGCCCCAACCAGTAATGCTGAAGAAGCTGAACGGTTCTATGAAGACCTGCAAGTGAACTAGCACCCAAAAAAGATGTCTTTTTCATTATAGGGAACTGGAATGCAAAAGTAGGAAGTCAAGAAACACATAACAGGCAAATTTGGCCTTGGAGTACAGAATGAAGTGGGGCAAAGACTAGTAGAGTTTTGCCAAGAGAACACACTAGTCATAGTAAACACACTCTTCCAACAACACANAGGCGCAGGAGAGCCGAGACGAGCTACTCCGAGTTCAAGGTCAGGAGGGGCGACTCGTCCAAGGTAAGGAGCAGCGGCTGCGTTTTGCTGGAGCAGCCATGAAGAGATAGCTCATGTCCAAGGTAAGAGAAACCCAAGTAAAATGGTAGATGTTGAGAGAGGGCATCAGAGGGCAGACACACCGAAACCATAGTCACAGAAAACTAGCCAATCTGATCACATGGAACACAGCCTTGTCTAACTCAGTGAAACTAAGCCATGCCCTGTGGGGCCCCCCAGGATGGGCGGATCATGTTGGAGAGGTCTGACAGAATGTGGTCCACTGGAGAACTGAATGGCAAACCACCTCAGTATTCTTGCCTTGAGAATCCCATGAACAGTATGAAAAGGCAAAATGATAGGATAATGAAAGAGGAACTCCCCAGGTCGGTAAGTGCCCAATATGCTACTGGAGATCAGTGGAGAAATAACTCCAGTAAGAATGAAGGGATGGAGCCAAAGCAAAAACAATACCCAGTTGTGGATGTGACAGGTGATAGAAGTAAAGTCTGAAGCTGTAAAGAGCAATATTGCATAAGAACTCGAAATGTTAGGTCCATGAATCAAGGCAAATTGGAAGTGGTCAAACAGGAGAGGGCAAGAGTGAACGTCGACACTCTAGGAATCAGGGAACTAAAATGGACTGGAATGGATGAATTTAACTCAGATGACCATTATATCTACTCTTGTGGGCAGGAATCCCTTAGAAGAAATGGAGTAGCCATCACGGTCAACAAGACTCCGAAATGCAGTGCTGCTGGTGCTGCTAAGTCGCTTCAGTCATGTTCAGCTCTGTGCAACCCCATAGACGGCAGCCCACCAGGCTCCCCCATCCCTGGGATTCTCCAGGCAAGAAAACTGGAGTGGGTTGCCATTTCCTTTTCTAATGCAGGAAAGTGAAAAGTGAATGTGAAGTTGCTCAGTCATGTCCGACTTTTAGTGACCCCATGGACTGCAGTCTACCAGGCTCCTCTGTCCATGGGATTTTCCAGGCAAGAGTACTGGAGTGGGGTGCCATTGCCTTCTCTGCCAAAATGCAATGCTTGGATGCAATCTCAAAATCGACAGAATGATCTCTGTTCATTTCCAAGGCAAACCATTCAATATCATGGTAATCCAAGCCTATGCCCCAACCAGTAATGCTGAAGAAGCTGAACGGTTCTATGAAGACCTGCAAGTGAACTAGCACCCAAAAAAGATGTCTTTTTCATTATAGGGAACTGGAATGCAAAAGTAGGAAGTCAAGAAACACATAACAGGCAAATTTGGCCTTGGAGTACAGAATGAAGTGGGGCAAAGACTAGTAGAGTTTTGCCAAGAGAACACACTAGTCATAGTAAACACACTCTTCCAACAACACAAGAGAAGACTCTACACATGGACATCACCAGATGGTCGACACTGAAATCATATTGATTATATTCTTTGCAGCCAAAGATGGAGAAGCTCTATACAGTCAGCAAAAACAAGACCAGGAGCTGACTGTGGCTCAGATCATGAAATCCTTATTGCAAAATTCAGACTTATATTGAAGAAAGTAGGGGAAACCACTAGAGCATTAAGGTATGTCCTAAATCAAATTCCTTATATTATACAGTGGAAGTGAGAAATAGATTTAAGGGCCTAGATCTGATAGACAGAGTACCTGATGAACTGTAGATGGAGGTTCATGACATTGTATAGGAGACAGAAATAAGACCATCCCCATGGAAAAGAAATGCAAAAAAGCAAAACAGCTGTCTGAGGAGGCCTTACAATAGCTGTGAAAAGAAGAGAAACCAAAAGCAAAGGAGGAAAGTAAAGGTTTCAGCATCTGAATGCAGAGTTCCAAAGAACAGCAAGGAGAGATAAAGAAGACTTCCTCAGTGATCAATGCAAAGAAATAGAGGAAAACAACAGAATGGGAAAGACTAGAGATCTCTTCAAGAAAATTAGAGATACTGAGGGAACATTTCATGTAAAGATGGGCTCGATAAAAGACAGAAAATGTATGGACCTAACAAAAGCAGAAGATATTAAGACTAGGTGGCAAGAATACACAGAAGAACTGTACAAAAAAGATCTTCATGACCCAGATAATCACGATGGTGTGATCACTCACCTAGAGCCAGAAATCCTGGAATGTGAAGTCAAGTGTGCTTTAGAAAGCATCACTACAAACCAAGTTAGTGGAGGTGATGGAATTCCAGTTGAGCTATTTCAAATCCTGAAGGATGATGCTGTGAAAGTGCTGCACTCAATATGCCAGCAAATTTGGAAGATTCAGCAGTGGCCACAGGACTGGAAAAGGTCAGTTTTCATTCCAATCCCAAAGAAAGGCCATGACAAAGAATGCTCAAACTACCGCACAATTGCACTCATCTCACAAGCTAGAGTCGGACACAACTAAAGGACTTCACTTTCATTTTCCTGCATTGGAGAAGGAAATGGCAACCCACTCCAGTGTTCTTGACTGGAAAATCCCAGGGATGGGGAAGCCTGGTGGGCTGCCATCTATGGGGTCGCACAGAGTCGGACATGATTGAAGTGACTTAGCAGCAGCAGCNTCTCACAAGCTAGAGTCGGACACAACTAAAGGACTTCACTTTCATTTTCCTGCATTGGAGAAGGAAATGGCAACCCACTCCAGTGTTCTTGACTGGAAAATCCCAGGGATGGGGAAGCCTGGTGGGCTGCCATCTATGGGGTCGCACAGAGTCGGACATGATTGAAGTGACTTAGCAGCAGCAGCAGCACAAGCTAGAAAAGTAATGCTCAAAATTCTCCAAACCAGGCTTCAGCTATACGTGAATTGTAAAATTCCAGATGTTCAAGCTGGTTTTAGGAAAGGCAGAGGAACCAGAGATCCAATTGCCAACATCCACTGGATCATCGAAAAAGCAAGAGAGTTCCAAAAAAAACATCTTATTTCTGCTTTATTGACTATGCCAAAGCCTTTGACTGTGTGGATCACAGTAAACTGGAAAATTCTGAAAGAGATGGGAATACCAGACAATCTGACCTGCCTCTTGAAAAATCTATATGCAGGTCAGGAAGCAACAGTTAGAACTGGACATGGAACAACAGACTGGTTCCAAATAGGAAAGGGAGTACGCAAGGCTGTATATTGTCACCCTGCTTATTTGACTTCTATGCAGAATACATCAAGACAAACGCTGGGCTGGAAGAAGCACAAGCTGGAATCAAGATTGCCAGGGGAAATATCAATAACCCCAGATATGCAGATGACATCACCCTTATGGCAGAAAATGAAGAGGAACTAAAGANCGCAAGGCTGTATATTGTCACCCTGCTTATTTGACTTCTATGCAGAATACATCAAGACAAACGCTGGGCTGGAAGAAGCACAAGCTGGAATCAAGATTGCCAGGGGAAATATCAATAACCCCAGATATGCAGATGACATCACCCTTATGGCAGAAAATGAAGAGGAACTAAAGAGCCTCTTAAAAAGAAAAGAGGAGAGTGAAAAAGTTGGCTTAAAGCTCAAGATTCAGAAACGAAAATCATGGCATCTGGTCCCATCACTTCATGGGAAATAGATGGGGAAACAGTGGAAACAGTGTCAGACTTTACTTTTTGGGGGCTCCAAAATCACTGCAAATGGTGATTGCAGCCATGAAATTAAAAGACGCTTACTCCTTGGAAGGAAAGTTATGGCCAACCTAGATAGCATATTCAAAAGCAGAGACATTACTTTGCCAACAAAGGTCCATCTAGTCAAGGCTAAGGTTTTTCCACTGGTCACGTATGGATGTGAGAGTTGGACTGTGAAGAAAGCTGAGCGCCAAAGAATTGATGCTTTTGAACTGTGGTGTTGGAGAAGACTCTTGAGAGTCCCTTGGACTGCAAGGAGATCCAACCAGTCCATTCTAAAGGAGATCAGTCCTGGGTGTTCATTGGAAGGACTGATGTTGAAGATGAAACTCCAATACTTTGGCCACCTCATGCAAAGAGTGGACTCCTTGGAAAAGACTCTGATGCTTGGAGGGACTGGGGGCAGGAGGAGAAGGGGACGACAGAGGATGAGACGGCTGGATGAAATCACCGACTCGATGCACATATTTTTGGGTAAATTCCAGGAGTTGATGATGGACATGGAGGCCTGGTATGCTGTGATTCATGGGGTCACAAAGAGTCGGACACAACTGAGCTACTACCTGAACTGAACTGAGAGAGAGGGGACTAAAATGATTTACATAGTAATAGACTGGAGTTGGAGACATCAGAATCATCTTAACATAGATAATACAGAGAGCAACATAAATAAATATTTGTAGATATACATATATGGATCAGTTAGTGTGCATACAGCTCCTTGTTCTGTCAACAGAGAATGCATAGAAGCAACAATAACCGAGTAGAGATGAGCACATTTCTGCCCAGATCTTGATATCTAATACTACTTTACAAGCAGAGGAATTAGGGATACTTGGAGAAATGGTTGACCTTAGAAATGGGTGAGGAAATACACAAGATAATTCAAGCCTGGAGCGCTTTTGTAGTGACAGAAAGTAGGGAAGTAATAAAAGAAAATCCTTAATACTGGGACTATCAAAGGGATAATAAAGGAAACAACTAAGGATTCCCAGTGGCCAAAATAGAGACAATTAGAACAAGAAAATAAAATATGTCTGGATTACAAAGTAATTTATACTTTGATTGTATTAAATCAAAGTATAATATAAGTAGCTCCTATTCCATCCTGACATTAACAACAGGTTGAATGATTATTTGAGTGAAGGATAAGAGATCTATCTCCATGCAAAAACATTCCAAATAATTTACGTAGATAATTTGCCCTCTGTTTATCTTTCATCTACCTACCTATCTAGAGAGACAAAGAGAGAGAAAGACAGAAAGTGAGAGAAAATTTGGAAGGACTGATGGCTTTAAGGACAGAAAGGCTTTTATACAGAGCATTAAGAATTTTTTGAAGCTCCAAAAAAGGATTTTAAGTTTGTAATTTCAGAAATGAATTTCAAGTACAGCATATAACCTGGCCACCATGGGAATTGTTGCTTTCGTAAGATTAGGCAACAGTGACTACAGAATTCTATTGGCACTGATGTGGTTAGTATTGCTGCCAGATCCAAAGACCTCCCTGTCATAAACTTCAAAGGCTAAATTGATAAATCCCTCTTGAACCCATGAACGTAATGATTGGCCACTACAAACATTAGCAGTGATTCCCCAGAAAAAGCAAACTCCATGAATATCATGCCCACCTGGTAGAAGGAGCGAAAGAGCAGGGGTTCTCCCTTTGTCTTGGTTTTGCCTCCAATTCATAAGAAAAGACACGGATTGCTTAAATCTAAATCTTACCTTCAATCTCAAGTTGCAGAAAATCTGTGAAACTTCTTTTTTTTTTTTTTTTACTTTCATACTCTTTCCATAGAGGAAAGTATATTAGAAGCAGGAAGGACTGATGATTTCAAGGATAGAAAGTCATCATGTCAAATGTTGCTGAATATTCAGAAAAAAAAAAAAGTGATTTCAATTCGATTTGAAAATACAGATCATTAGTGCCCTTGTCAAATGCAGTTTCCATCAGAATCAAGGGCCAAAACTCATATTCACTTGCAAAAGAATATACATGAATTAAACTACACTCAAAGGATTACAAAATTTAAATCAGTTTTTAGGGTTTGACACCCAACTCACTGCTTCTCATCAGACATTTAATGTGAGGACCAGAGAGGGAAGAGGTCAAAGATCATGAAGTCAAATTGATGGCTTAGCAGTGACTTGTCCTCAAAGTGTGGATATCAGTGTTCTATTAAGCTAAAAATATCAAGAGATATAGTAAAAACAGAATGCTCTTTATTTCCACAGTTGGCAAGATTGAAAGGAAAAATGTGCACAAGCATCAGATATGGACAATAAAAATAAAGTCTAAAGTAAACAAGCAAATTGTGTGTTTAAGTCTTTTGGAACCAAGTGCAAATGTTTTTGAGCAACTGTGTAGAAAGTTTCTATAAGTAACAGTATGAACTGATGTGTGCATTAGGGCTTCCTTCTTCACTACAGGGATGGTGCATGATGCAGAAGTGAGTGTGACAGTGGTTAAAGGAACCTCAGTTTAGGTGAAGAAACTATAAAGTGATTAGCTGTAGTACTGATATAAAATCTTGTTTCCATCTATGTTTTCTTTCTGCTTGGGCTAGATAGATCCACAGAGCACCTTGGTTCAGCTTTGATTAAAGCATTTATTTCATAGGACTTTAGTTCCCCAAATTCGTATTTTACCCAATTAGGAAGGAGTATTCCAAGATGCAATATATCATGTTCTCTTCTGAGCCCCCCCAAATTAATACATACACCTATGTTTTGCAAACTCAATTTTTAAACTGATCTTTATTTCTCACTACATATCATGAAATTTCCAGTCACTTCCCTAGTTCTATCCTTTAATAAATAATTTGCCCCTCCCCAAATAATTTTACCAATGGAATTCCTGTTTGAGAGCCAAAGATGACCTTCATGTAAGAACTTTTCCTGGTTTGCTAAAATTTATATTACAAATGGCAAAAAGAGCATCATACTTTCTACCTATTTTTTGTTGTTCAGTCGCTTAGTCATGTCCAACTCTTTGCAACCCCATGGACTGCAGCACAACAGGCTTCCCTGTCCTTCACCAACTCCAGAAGCTTGCTCAAACTCATCTCCATCAGACATTGATGCCATTCAACCACCTCATCCTCTATTGTTCCCTTTGCCTCCTGCCTTCAATCTTTCCTAGCATCAGGGCCTTTTCCAGTGAGTCAGTTCTTTGAATCAGGTGGCCAAAGTATTGGAGTTTCAGCTTCAGCATCAGTCCCTCCAATGAATATTCAGGACTGATTTCCTTTAGGATTGACTGGTTTGATCTCCTTGCAGTCCAAGGGACTCTCAAGAGTCTTCTCCAACACCACAATTCAAAAGCATCAGTTTTTCGGCATTCAGTGTTATGATCCAACTCTCACATTCATATATGACTACTGGAAAAACCATAGTTTGACTATACAGACCTTTGTAGTCAAAGACTGTTTCTGCTTTTCAATATGCTGTCTAGGTTGGTCATAGCTTTTCTTCCAATGAACAAGTGTCTTTTAATTTCATGACTGCACTCACCATCTGCATGATTTTGGACACCTAGTAAACAAGGCAAACTTTTTTTTTTCTTTTATTTCCATCCTTCCTCTTCCCTCCCCTCTTTGCTTTACTTTCCTTCCATTCTTCTACCATTTCAGATTTCAGGACTGACAGATGTATAACTGTCAACAGGTAGCAAATCAAAATAATGAAATGACTACATTTTGAGTGATGAAATTGTTCTGAATACTTGTAGAAATGGTGTGAGTAGCAACAGCTCACTTCACTCCTCTTCCCTCATCGCTTTCCTCATACCCTTCATGCTTTTTCATGAACTGTAACCAATATCCAGTGTTAGTGATTCACTGTAGAAGAGGCTTGGGGAAACTAGAGCTTTCTCCTTCACCCATCTTGCCCCACCTCCTCTTTCCATTTCACCACACTATTCTCTATTTCTCTTTCTGTTTCAAGAAGACTGAACCTCTAGGGGAGCATATTTATACTTTCAGTCATTCTGAGTCATGACTTGTGAAAGTCACTCTCAGTTCCTCGGCAAGTTAGATTTTTGAGGAGTCTTGCCCATGTAACTTTTCACCAGATAGAGTGATAGAGAGAATGGGAGTAAAGCAGTGACTGCTTTCCTACATCAAAAAGTTAGCATGAGTCCACAAAAAGTTGAAAGTGGATTGGCAGACCAACCTTCAAATCCTACCAATCAGAGAAAACCGCCCTCATAGCACTCCTTGAATGGCACATATTTTATTGGTTGTTGCTGATGTTATCATAGATAATTTCATTTTTCATTTGCTCCCGATGCAATTTTGAATGTTTAATTTGGCTGCTAGTTATTTGAGGTCAACATTGGTGGGCTTTCCCTGTGGCTCAGTGATAAGGAATCTGCCTGCCAAGCAGGAAACATGGGTTCAATCCCTGCGCTGGGAAGATCCCCTGCAGAAGGAAATGGCAACCTACCCCAGTATTCTTGCCAGGACAGAGGAGCCTGGCAGGCGACAGTCCATGGGGTCACACAAGAGTTGGGTGTGACTCAGTGACCAAACAATAGCCACAACAAACACTATTCTGCAAAGCAGATTTTAGTGTGTGCTTGTATGTATTTCTATGTCTTTGAATTTAGGATAAGCACTGTAAGTGGAGAGAGTCTTGAGGATGCAATTGCTATCATTTGCAAACATGTACATATAACTGGTGGATGGAAAATAGCACATCATTACATGGAAAAGAAGCATATAATACTATGTGGAATCTAATATGTAAACCCTAGACAGTTCAGTTCTTGCTCAGTGAGAACTACCTCTCACTTCTGTAGTGAGCCTGGGCATGGAGATCCCGAGTATTCTGGTGCTGAGCAGAATAATGTTGGGCAAAGAGCCCTGGAGCAGGCATCAGATATTCTGAGTTTAATGAGATATCTAACACATTTGGTCTTACATGAACTTGGACAAGCTATTTAACTCTCTCTAGTCTTTATTTTTCTTATTCGTGAAAAAGGGTCTGTTTATACAATGTAAGTGAAATCATTTTGTAAGATATAAACCTGTAATATTATGACATTTATTTTAATAAAAGCAAATCATTGAATACCTGCTGAGTACGACTGCCTTCAATCTCCACACACCTCCTCCTCACTTGAAATAAGAGGGGAAATGAAATTAACTAAATCCCTAAGATAAATGGTTTAAGTGTCTGGACTATTTTCTATAGGGAAGGAAGCTGACCAGTATTTTATTCTAAAGACACAGCTGGCAGGCTTACCTTGATCTCTGGATGTGCCTTGTTTTGCTTTCTTTAAGACCACAAAGCATTTTGGTGGCCATGTGAGTAGGCAGCTTTCTTCCAGGTCACAGCACAAGCAACTCACACTCATATTCCTTTTATCAGACTTGATGATAGTTATTTTGACTGGACACTCCCTGCAGGTGGTTTGGTTCATGAATTCTCTTTATTTATCATGTATTTATGGTCTCTATAAAGAGCCCCAAATACTTTGAGGGACTCAAGAATAAAAGTATCAACACTGATGAGTGTCTCCTTGGATCTGGCTCGTGCACGGATGGGGAAACAAAATTAAGCAGACAGCAAATGACAGGATACACCAGTAGTCAATACATTCCATATGTGCTGTTAAGAGAATAGGACTGAGGTGATGAGGAACAATTAGATGGAGCGGAGGATATCTTCCACTTCAAGAGTGAGAGAAATCATAGAATGTAGAAAAGGAAGGCTTGGGAATGAGGAAGGGCACTGCAGACAGAGAATGCCAAAGACTTGCTTGGAGACTCTTCCGAGAAAATTGCTTGTTAAATTTCTGGATGCATTTGTGGTACTAACAGACAATTTTTCTAATTTGGCATCACAAAGCACAAATAAAACACCTTGAGGGATCAATTGATATTAAGTGTAATTGCTCTAAATATAATGCGAGTTAAAATATTGAGCTTCCGTTACTAATATTCATTCAATACAGTATGATGAAATGTATCTTTAATTTGAGAAATATTTATTTATTTGGCTGCACTGGGCCTTAGTTGCAGCATGTGGGATCTTTCCTTACGGAACACAGACTCTCCAGCTGTGGTGTGAAGTTTCTGGAGAGCATGGACTCAGGATTTCCTCTGCATATGGGTTCTTAGTTACCTGACCAGAGATCAAACTCATGTCATCTGCAATGAAAGGCACATTCTTAACCATTTAAAAATTTTAAAATAATCATGATTTAATCAGATTAAGTTAATCAGAGTGGCAACAGTCACTTAGACTACTATCTATGGTATCAAGGTGAGAGTTATGATAGTAATGGTAGTCAATGACCATGAAAAGTTTACTAAAAAGCTTTCAATTAAAATATTGTCTCTACAACATAAAGAGTCTGGAGTGTGCTGCACTCTCCCCAGCCAGATTATGTCTGAACGGAGGATAACTCCTCGTCTGACTAAGATTTGTAGTAAAGAGTAGTAAAAACAGTTCTGGACAAGAAACTAGAAGATCTGTTTCTTTCTGAACTCTGCTTTTATCTAACTTGGCAGTTTTAATTCATGATTCCTTGAGACGATCTTGACTCCTTAGTGATTAAATGGACAGAAAATTAACACCAGCCTTCAAGTGCTATTCAAAGAAGGGTATAGTTATAAATGGAACCAGAATATTTCTGAAAAGTTTAAGATCATCTATAAACTAGAAATCTACTGACTTTTGTCTATGTTATTTACACTAAAATTTCTTTACTCTCTAGTGGCATTGGAGAGTAAAAATTGGGCACTGGATTGGTTTGCTGACCATGTGGTAATAGGAAGGCAATAGAAACAGCATAAAGTACATGGGGAGAACCATGGACACGTTGTAATCATTGCAGCTAATGTCCCTAATTCTAGAGAAACTGAAGCTGAAAGTAGCGTAAAGAATTGCAGGAATGTGATACAGCTATTTGACAATTGTACCGAGGAAGATTTGCTACATGCATGAATGGTCCCACTTCTCTGTGAGAGGCCCAACCTTGCTACAGTGTAGTCACACTGACAAGATAGCCCTATACTGCTTCATGGAATCTTAAATGATACTTTGTGACAGCCAGGGGTCTTTACTAGTGCATTGCAGCCAGTTTAAGTAGGAATAGATTTACTAAGGCATAGTTAAGTTTATGGAACATTGGGAAAATCAGAGAACAAGATTTGTGTGTTCTCTGAAACACAACAGGGCAAATGCCTGAAACAGGGGAAAATGCCTCTCCACACCAGGCACACTTCTAGGGGAAACAGTCGTGAAGTTTTACCCATTCTCAGGAAACTATGGCTGGCCTGAATGCCAATATTCCACTATACTGTCTAGATCATCTGATTTTCTTTTGACCGGCTACCACATTATACAGGTGGATTGATTGGAAGAAACTGATCACAGGCCTGAAGATTCATGGGATAGCGATAAAGAAAATTTGATTTTAGCTTTCCAGCCTAAATATGGTAAAGAAAAGGAAAAGAAGATTGGAACACATGCTAAGTGAGTCAAGTATCAGTGTCTGTTATAGATAATATCAAATAATAACAGTAATAACAACACCACGGGTTTTCATATATATAGCACTCCTTGTGCGCAAAGCCTTGCTCTAAGCCCTTCTAGCTGCTTTAGGCATACAATCCTTAAAAGCACCTTGTAGATGTAAGTACTCATCCATGTTTTACAGAAACAGGAAATGTAAGAGCTGTAGTTAGTTATCTCAAATCACATAGCTGCTGAATAGCAAGACCAAACAGTGGATCCTGCAGTCTAGCCCCAAAGGCTGTGGCCTTCACTTCTATTCCACATTACGTCTCATGCACAGGGTGGGGGGGGTCTCTGACAATGAGGGGGAAAGGCAGTGTGACAAAATTTCACTCATAAATAATCAAAATCAGTTAGGCCAACTTTATTGCCTTTGGTAAACAGATGGGCTCTGATCTAGAATTTGGCTCCAAGCTGGAATTTTACTCTGGGAATCAGAGCAAAGCCCACCAAGCAAAGGAGTTTTCTCTTTCAGAGCACAATAAAGGTTGTGAAGGTTGGCAGTGCTGTGCACTAGGGGGAGAAGCATTCTGATGATTTCTATTCCTTCCAGCTCTGCCTTTTGCTTTACTGACTCAAAAAACCTGGACAGGTGGTATAGCAGAGTAATGTGTTTAGGAAAGGTCAGGGGAGATTGTGTTCTGGTACTTGACATCATCAAGAAAATCTTTGGCCTCATTGTAATTACAGATCTTTATCAATAGTCAGGAGAAGAGACAGTGAGAATGCAGCTTGAGTTCCAAATCTAAGGCTGCTCATGTAACATAAAAATTGAGAAAAGTCGTCTCTGACTTGTAAACAGAAAATATGAAATGAAAATCATAGGCAAAAGCAAGACAAAACAAATATTATCATAGCGCAACCACTTCTAACTATACTTTAAAAATGCATCAGGCCAGATTTGCTAGAACAAAAGTTACCCTCTCCTATCTGATGTTTTATTGTCTGATTTTGATGTGGAATTTTTGTCCTTTGATGTCTAGAACATCAGGACACATATGCCTGTTAATTACTTTGTTTAAAAATACCATTGTTCAGATGTTAACATGGCTCATGTTTGGACTTCCCAGGGACAATAAGGCTCTCCAGGGGGTACTTTGCCTGATGAAAATGTTATTCTTGTATGATCATGCCTTTCTTGCATAAGTGTGCTAATAAATACCACTAATGAGCTTATTAAATATGCTTCTTCCTTCATTATGTGGTAGGTCACCTCTGAACATACAACAGACGCATTTCACTTACAAAATGGAGTCATTAATTTACTTTTTAAGTCAGAGATTTTCTGTTTAAAAGCAATTTTATTATTTTTAATTTTTTCCTATGCAATGATCAAGACATTAGAAAGATCAAAATGTGAAGAGGAAAGAAATTTAAAATACAGCATAGGAAAATATATGAACATTTCAGTAAGATTACAGATTTTTTTTTTCTCTATTCAATAGGTAGGGAAGAAGAGCTTATTAATACATATATCCTTTAACATTTTTATAATCATAATGCATTTCCTTCAATAAATACATTTGAGCCAACTTTCTGCTTTTATTCAAAAAATAAGTTAATTTCTTATGGCTTGTTTTTCCTAGAGTTCCATGGATTTCCTACATCAATTAGGATTCTTTAGGAACACATTATATTTCACTGTGAGGGAGTATATACAACTTAAATGGCTTTTTGTTGGATGAGATGCAATACTTCTTAATGCTTCTCAAACTGCGCTCCAAGAAAGTATAATTTGAGAAACACTTTTTGTTAGGAAACCCATCCAGCATACCATAGTTACAGCAAATGTTTCTTTCATGCTGATAGCTGTTAAAAGACAAATCAAGGCATATTAAAAATACTGAGTTTGTTTGAACAAAAAGAGGTTTCAATTGGCCAGTGCCAAACCGAAGGGGCTAGGGAGATCCACCAATAGGAGTGAGGGGAAGAACTCTTATAGAGGAAAGGCGGAAGCAAAGCAAGAAAATTATTTGGCTATAGCTTAAGTGTTTGCCTTATTTGACTGTTTATGACTGGTCATCCTTAGGTTTTGATTTTTTTAACCTTGAGGTGTAAAGACAGGTTTTAAGATTGCTTACATAGTCTGCTAAGGCATTAGAACCACCTCAGCCAAATGGCCTCCTTGTTTAATTAACTTAGAATAGTTGCACTGTGGAACACTGAAGAAGAAAGAATTGTCTTAACCTTGTGTAAGTCTGTAAGAATACCCAACAGACAGATCAGTTGTTTGGAAGAAGAAACATTTCCACTTCCCTATGCAATCCCATTTCCTATACTATTAAAATCGGATAGTAGTCTCTGTGCATCAACTTTAGAAAAAAGAAAAGTTGATGTAGTCTTTCTGGTTGTTTTGATTTCTGTTACATCATGTGACTCCAATACAAATACAACTGAGAGTAATGAAGTTGCTTTGATGAAATCTTTTTGTTACATTTAGGTCTTTTACTACAAAGCAGAACATAATCTCATCCTGTGTGGGCTCTGTATCTCACAATTAAATAAGTTGTTTAAAAAGATTTTCACAATCTATTACCTATTTTCACCCTATAGATTGTTCACATCAAAGAGACACTGAGAGATTTGGTAAGAGAATTTAAGTTGAATAGCAAGTTTAGACATGTGAATTATAAGAGAAATGAGGAATACTTTTTCTGTTTTAATAAATGACTATCCAGAAAGACTGAATGCTTTTGATTAGAAACTAAGACCACACTTTACTAGCATGGGAAATATAAGAAGACAGGGGGAATAATTTCTTTGGAGTGTTTCATCACTTAACTGACAGTCCCTTGAAAGGTAGCCAATAAAAGCAGGCTATCACTATCAGTACCACTCATAACATAGCTAGAAAATATTGATTACTTGGTTTTCAAGAAAATTACATAATAAATTCAGACTTGATCCATCATTTCCTTTCTCTATATTTGTTCTGATTTGCTGTTGAATTCATTTTTTACATATTCAAATCTAACTCATTTCCCCATAGAAGAATGTTTGTTACACAAAATGAACAGGATCGAATTTGTGTTCAGATTAATGGATTGGTAACAACTGTTACTGTGCCATGCTTCTCTCAACAGCTGTTTATATTTTATTTAAAATCTGTTAAAACATTTCCAAGTAGTCTCTTGATCTGTATAATAATTTCCTTTTGTTCCAAGCCATTGAAGGTGTCTTTGAACCCACAAGGCACTATTCATCTATTCCTTCAAGACAGGTCCACTTTCATTATAAAAAATGAATCTCATGAAAAATGAACTCTGGTATCAAAGTGAGAAAACAAAGGTGGGTGAACTCTACAAAGCAATAGTATAAAAGTCCCGGCAGCTGCTGAAACTGATCAGTCACCATTGTTCTCAATCGCTCTTGATTTGCGCTGGGAAGCTATCTTAGGGCACTACACCAAATCTTTTCCAGAGTTACCTGTTGTGTTCATTCTTTGTTTGCAGCGTCTCTCAAAATTCTGCTCACTGTTTGTCACAGTCAGGAATAAGTCTGTTAAGCTTCCCCCTTGTTGATTAGTAGGCGTTGTTACTTATGGATATCCTGTTGTGCTCGCCTCCTGTAGTCTTGAATTTTCTTATTGTTCAAGCCAGAGTGATCTCAGAAGAGTATTCTTTGTAAAATACAATGTCTACTTAAAATTTTGTCAGTGTGCTTCCAAAAATAACCTGGATAGGAGTCCAAATGACTGTCCTCTCTGCATGCTTCATTGTGATTAAAGTAAAACCAGGAAAAAATAATCTTCAGAATGGGAAAGGGAGGCAGAGCAGCATCCTACAAATTGCTATATCACCTGTGAAATGCCATGAAAGGGCTTTCCTTTTTGAAGCAAAGGATGAATAAGGAAATGTAAGTCCATAATATGCAACTGAAGAAAAAAATAATAAAAGGCCAAGAGCCGTTACTGCTTTGTCAATGAAAGGAACAGATAAATTGGGTTGGATGTGGTGGAGGTGGGGTGTAAGAAAGCAGAGAAAGATGCTAAGACTAACAGACTTCTGAGTGAGCAAGGTAGTTTTAAGTTTGAAAGTTTAGTTAATTACTTTTATCTAGAAAAATCTGAAGGTGTTCATTTTTAATTATTTTATACAGGAGTCTCTGTTTTCCTGGGAACTCTAGAATGAAAAAGAAGAATTTGTTAAGTCATATTTTATATTGCTTCCCTATAATGTTTTGAGCTTCCCTCGTAGCTCAGTCAGCAAAGAATCTGCCCGAAATGCCGGAGACCCGTTTGCTTCCTGGGTTGGGAAGATCTCTTAAAGAAAGGAAATGGCAACCCACTCCAGTATTCTTGCCTGGAGAATCCCATGGACAGAGGAGCCGACAGTTCATGGGGTTGCAAGAGTTGGATACAGCTTAGTGACTAAGCCACCACGATGTTTTAGATGCAAATATTCTGGATATTTATTAGAAATAGGAGCATGGACTTGCATAACTTTTAACATCTTAATACCAGCAGTTCTTTGTACACAAAACAGTTCTTCCTTGCAGTAGGAAAATTCCATCAGGGAAGGGAAGTGAGCAATACTGAGTAGCTGAGAAAAGAAAGGCTTCAGGCTACAAAAAGAGATATGTGATTCTACTAACTAAACAAAATACAGAAAAAAAAAAAAAAAGGCAAAATATCTTAGAACAGGAATATGTTTAATTGTGGCCCCAGGAGAGGCAATTTATGTGCCAACAAGTCATGTGGGTTTTATGTGCCTATTAGTTTGCTATTCAATTTAAAAATGTGTACTTTCCATGGTAACACCCATCTCTCCTGATACACAGGCTAATTTTGAGTCATGAAGAGCACCTTCTCAAAACAACACACTAACAAGCCCTCAGATTCGAATAGTTGCAAATTTCTTTAAAGCATATCATTGAAACAGATGTGCTCCAAATGCTGTTTTTTTTTTAGAAATGTTTTTTGTGTTTCATGGTAATGATAATTCTTAGCTACAAAGGGCTCTTTAAAAAGCAAGTTGCAAAATAGTAAGCACCAGAAACTAGCAAGTGATCTTTAAAAGAAGATCCATTCATTAGTCAATTTCCTAAATTAATTCTTTTACTGATTATTAAATTATCTTCTATTTTCTCAAAATATTTCATTCTATTTTTATTTACATAACTATAATCTGAATATATTAATGAAAAGAGATGGTAAAATAAGATTTCCTTCCTTTTTCATCTGTCTTTATTTTGAAGAACCAAAACCTAGTTAATATGTTGGTTATTGGTCTTCCCTGGTAGCTCAACTGGTAAAGAATCTGCCTGCAATGCAGGAGACCCTGGTTTGATTCCTGAGTTGGGAAGAGCCTCTGCAGAAGGAATAGGATACCCACTCCAGTATTCTTGGGTTTCCCTGGTTGCTCAAATGGTAAAGAATCCACCTGCAGTATAGACCTGGATTCGATCCCTGGTTTGGGAAGATCCCCTGGAGGAGGGCATGGCAACCCACTCCAGTATTCTTGCTTGGAGAATCTCCATGGAGAGAGGACCTTGGGGAGCTACAGTCCATGGGGTTGCAAAGAGGAGGATACAACTGAGCAACTAAGCACACAGCACAGCATGCTGGTTATTAAATTGGTTATTATATTGATATATTGGATGCAACTTACCTAAAGACCCTCAGATGTCTTTCAGTTCAGTTCAGTGGCTCAGTTGTGTCCAACTCTTTGCGACCCCATGAACTGCAGCACGCCAGGCCTCCCTGTCCATCACCAACTCCCAGAGTTCACTCAGACTCACGTCCATCGAGTCATCCCCTTCTCCTCCTGCCCTCAATCTCTCCCAGCATCAGAGTCTTTTCCAATGAGTCCACTCTTCACATGAGGTAGCCAAAGTACTGGAGTTTCAGCTTTAGCATCATTCCTTCCAAAGAAATCCCAGAGCTGATCTCCTTCAGAATGGACTGGTTGGATGTCCTTACAGTCTCTCAAGAGTCTTCTCCAACACCACAGTTCAAAAGCATCCATACATGACCACAGGAAAAACCATAGCCTTGACTAGACGGACCTTAGTCGGCAAAGTAATGTCTCTGCTTTTGAATATATTATCTAGATTGGTCATAACTTTTCTTCCAAGGAGTAAGCATCTTTTAATTTCATGGCTGCAGTCACCATCTGCAGTCATTTTGGAGCCCCCAAAAATAAAGTTTGACACTGTTTCCACTGTTTCCCCATCTATTTCCCATGAAGTGATTGGACCGGATGCCATGCTCTTCGTATTCTGAATGTTGAGCTTTAGGTGAATTTAATTCATCTTCTATTTAAATTTTCAGACTGCATATGAATTGTGTGTATTGCAAATGCTCCTGGTTACCATTCATATATTAAGAATAATCTATTGCTGAAATCAGTCCTGGGTGTTCATTGGAAGGACTGACGCTGAAGCTGAAACTCCAATACTTTGGCCACCTCATGCGAAGAGTTGACTCATTGGAAAAGACCCTGATGCTGGGAGGGATTGGGGGCAGGAGAAGAAGGGGATGACAGAAGATGAGATGGCTGGATGGCATCACCAACTCAATGGACATGAGTTTGAGTGAACTCTGGGAGTTGGTGATGGACCTGGCATGCCTGCGATTCATGGGGTCGCAAAGAGTCGGACACAGCTGAGTGACTGAACTGAATTGAACTGATTGCTGAAATAATTAGGTAACTTAGTGGTTAAAACCAGGGGTTCTACATCTAAACATTGCTCAGAGGTTAAAGCATCTACCTGCAATGCGGGAGACCTGGGTTCGATCCCTGGGTTGGGAAGATTCCCCTGGAGAAAGAAATGGCAACCCACTCCAGTATTTTTGCCTGGAGAATCCCATGGACGGAGGAACCTGGTGGGCTACAGTCCATGGGGTCGCAAAGAGTCGGACACGACTGACCAACTTCACTTTCGCTTTTGTAAATTCTACAGTTTAAAACTGGAAGACTTGAAACAAATTCGTTAAATTCTTTTTAAACCTCCCTTTGCTTGGTTGTAAAAGTTGGGTAACTAGTTTCAAAAGGCCGTTGTGGAGATGACATAAATTAGTTACATAATATATTTGTGATAAATGTCAGATCTCCTCATCTGCAGTGAAGGTTGGGATCACAGTCAGATATTTTTAGCAGTTTGCAAAAATCTTACTTAAACAACTAGATTATAAACTCTTTTTACATACAACACAAGCAATATACATAAAAATCTTAGCTATAAAATAGCTTTGATAACAAAGATGAGCTCATTTTCTACTTCTGAAAAGGCATATAGCATTCATTCCATGAATAAAGATTTTCTCAACTCCTGCGGCACAATTTAGCAATATCAGGTAACTTTAAAAATGGACAATAAGACAATATATCTAAATATATTGATATATTTTTAAAATATTGGATTGTTTTTTTAAAGAAAATTAAATCTAAAATAAACATTAAAAAGGTACAAAATTTGAGCAGAATCAGTGAAGTGGAAAACAAGATGTCAATAGAGAAAAGTGAAATCAAAAGCTGATTTTTTTAGAAAGATCAGTAACATTGATAAGCACTGACCAGGCTAGTTAATTCAAAATGACAGAAGATGCAGATTAATAATGCCAAAAGTGAAAGAAGGGACATCACTACAGATACTATAGACTTTAAAATTATAATAAAAGAGGACTATGAATAGATCTTTGCCCAAAATTTGCTAATTTAGAAGAAATAAACCAATACATTTAAAGACACAATCTGCTAAAATTCATACTAGAAAAAAATAGATAATTTGAATAGGTTAAATGTATTAAAACACTGAGTCAACAATTAATAACCTTGCAAAAAGGAGCACCAGTCCCAGATAGATTCACTGGTAAATTCTACCAAACATTTAAGGAAGAAGTTATGTCAGTTCTCTACAATCTCAGAAAATAGAAGCAGAAAAAATATTTTTCAGCTTATTCTATGAGGCTTGCACTAGCTTGATACCAAAACCACAAAAATTCTTTGAAAGAAAACTACAGACCAATTTCTCTAATAAATATGGATCCAAAAACTCTCAATAAAACACTAGCAAATCAATAAGTAAAAATAATAATACACCACAACCAAGAAGGATGTATTGCGTGTATGTGCACCTGATTCAACATTTAGAAATCAATTAATGTAGCACACTACATGATAGATTGAAGTGAAGTGAAGTGAAGTCGCTCAGTCGTGTCCGACTCTTTGTGACCCTGTGGACTGTAGCCCACCAGGCTCCTCCGTCCATGGGATTCTCCAGGCAAGAGTACTGGAGTGGGTTGCCACTTCCTTCTCCAGGGGATCTTCCCGAACCAGGGATCGAACCCAAGTCTCCCGCATTGCAGGCAGACATTTTAACCTCTGAGCCACCAGGGAATGAAAAAAAGAATTACATGGTCATACAAATCAATACAGAAGGAACAATCAGTACCCATTCAAAATGCTCAGCTAATTAGTAGAAGGAAACTTCAACTTGATAAAGGACATCTACCAAATACCTACATGTTATACTTTAAGGTGTGAAGCTAAAAATTTTTCCACTAATATGAAGAACAAGGCAAAGACAGCCTCTTCAATCACTCCTTTTCAACATTGTATTAGAAGAGCTATTAATGCAATAAAACATGAAAAAGCAATAATAGATATAATAGATAGGGAAGGAAGAAATTAAACTCTCTCTATTTACAGATGAAATGGTCATCTATGTAAAAAGTCTGAAAGAACTGACAAAGAAAATCTCCTGGAACTAATAAACAATTATAGCAAGAATGCAGGATGTAAGAGTAACATACAAAAGTCAATTTCTTTCCTATCTCTCAGCAATGAACATCTGGAACTTGAAATTAAAACCATAATACCACTTATATTAAAACCTCCCCAAAATGAAATACTTAGGTATAAATCTAACAAAATATGCCCAAGAACTATATGTTAAAAATTACAAGACCCCAGTGGAAAACAACTAAATAAATAGAATTTTCATGTTTATGGATAGGAAGATTCAATATTGTCAAAATGTCACTTCTAACTTAATCTGTAAATCAAATGTAATTCCAATCAAAATCCAAATAAGTTATTTTGTGGATATCAGCAAATTGATTCTAACATTTATATAAACATTTGAATTTTAATTGTTCCAGATATTAAATATATTTTTAAAATATTTATATTGTGCTACTATGCCCATAGAAATGAAGTTTTCATATTAAATAAGCATACACAAAAGCAAGTAAGAAAGAGAAGTGTTCCTATATATGACAATAGAAACAGAAAAACAATCCATGCAAGCTCTTTTCAGACATTTTATTTTTTTGGAACCAAGTGAAATATGAAGTGATCAAAGAATTTTAATCAAGAGAATCACAAGATTAGACTTGTGATTAGATTTCTAAAAAGTTACTCTATGTGCTGCATGAAAAATACTCCATATAATGCATAAAGGCATGGTGTCTGATATGGGAGAGAAAGAAGAATTTAGCTTATGTTGAGATTTAAAGGAAATTAGTATGAGAGGAAAGCAAGAGATGCAGAAAGAAGAGTAAAAAAACACATGTGTATGATGAAAAAATAATTGGAGACGTTTTTCAAAATTTGGTAATAGGGCCATAATTAGGGACATGTTCGATAACATGAAATGCTCCATGACAATACAGTCCATTTTTAAAAATGGTCATAAAGGAATTTGATTAAGGGAAAGATGAAAGCTATGGATGATAAAAGCATAAAAGTTAACTTAAATGTAAGTCTATCTTAGAAGAAATAAAACAACTGAAAATTAAGTGATAAATGAGACTATAAACCATGAATAATTTCCTTAGCAAGAAGTGGAAGTATAAATATCCAGAGTAAAATGCTATCTGAATTGCAAAATTAATTAATAGAGTTACGCATATAGATACAATCTTAAAATATTTTACTTTCCATGATAAAGGGAACAACTAATGTAGGTGCCCCAAATAGATTATTTACAAAAGCTAAAGAATTCCAACTCTAGTAGATGACAGAAAAATACCCATAGAGATGTGATATATAGTGATTGAAGTATTTTACATATAACTGAAATATATGATAATAATAGAACAAATTTAATTTATTAAAATATAGAAAATAAACTACACACACCAAATTTTATTAAAAATCTTTAAAAACAACTCTTGCTGACCAAGAGATGCTAAAGAAATGCATATATTTATAATACAGAAAAAAGGAAAAAACAGAAAATTAGAACTGGATATTTCTCTTTGTAAAGAGGAAAATTAAATTTGCAAAGAGCCAGACAGAACTGAGTGACTGAACAACAACATTTTCTTTTGCATGTGAAAGTTGCTCAGTCATGTTTGACTCTTTTCGACCCCATGGACTATACAGTCCACGGAAGTCTCCAGGACAGAATAATACAGTGGGTAGCCTTTCCCTTCTCCAGGAGATCTTCCCAACATAGGGATGGAACCCAGGTTTCCCACATTGCAGGCAGATTCTTTACCAGCTGAGCCACCAGGGAAGCCCCAATTCCTTTGCATACTTCAATTAAATAATTTAATATGTTAGCTAGATGGTGAGTACATCATTATCTTCTCCTTGGAATTTCTTTCTCATGTATTTCCTGAGTTTTAAGAAATTTGCTTATAAACTTCCAGTATGGTCCCATGGTTTAGATAAACTCTACTGTGAAATTTTATATTCACTAAGACAATAACAGCGTCCTAATTCAGTAATCTGGTAGCTCAGCTGATAAAGAATCCACCTGCAATGTTGGAAACCCCAGCTCAATTTCTGGCTAAGGAAGATCCCCTGGAAAAGGGATAGGGTACACACTCTGGTATTCATGGGCTTCCCTGGTGGCTCAGATGGTAAAGAATTCACTGTGATATATAGTGATTGAAGTATTTTACATATAACTGAAATATATGATAATAATAGAACAAATTTAATTTATTAAAATATAGAAAATAAACTACACACACCAAATTTTATTAAAAATCTTTAAAAACAACTCTTGCTGACCAAGAGATGCTAAAGAAATGCATATATTTATAATACAGAAAAAAGGAAAAAACAGAAAATTAGAACTGGATATTTCTCTTTGTAAAGAGGAAAATTAAATTTGCAAAGAGCCAGACAGAACTGAGTGACTGAACAACAACATTTTCTTTTGCATGTGAAAGTTGCTCAGTCATGTTTGACTCTTTTCGACCCCATGGACTATACAGTCCACGGAAGTCTCCAGGACAGAATAATACAGTGGGTAGCCTTTCCCTTCTCCAGGAGATCTTCCCAACATAGGGATGGAACCCAGGTTTCCCACATTGCAGGCAGATTCTTTACCAGCTGAGCCACCAGGGAAGCCCCAATTCCTTTGCATACTTCAATTAAATAATTTAATATGTTAGCTAGATGGTGAGTACATCATTATCTTCTCCTTGGAATTTCTTTCTCATGTATTTCCTGAGTTTTAAGAAATTTGCTTATAAACTTCCAGTATGGTCCCATGGTTTAGATAAACTCTACTGTGAAATTTTATATTCACTAAGACAATAACAGCGTCCTAATTCAGTAATCTGGTAGCTCAGCTGATAAAGAATCCACCTGCAATGTTGGAAACCCCAGCTCAATTTCTGGCTAAGGAAGATCCCCTGGAAAAGGGATAGGGTACACACTCTGGTATTCATGGGCTTCCCTGGTGGCTCAGATGGTAAAGAATTCACCTATAATGCAGGAAACCTGGGTTCCATCCCTGGGTTGGGAAGATCCCCTGGAGGAGGGCATGGCAACCCACTCCAATATTCTTGCCTGGAGAATCCCCATGGACAGAGGAGCCTGGTGGGCTGCAGTCCATGGGGTCGCAAAGAGTTGGACATGGCTGAGTGACCAAGCACAGCACAATCCAGTAATCATTTCAATGAATAAACAATTCACTTGATTATAGCACTATGGGAGAAGAATTAACCACAAATATTTTTTTCATTTAACCAAATTCTAGAAAAAAAAGTAGATTTGAGAACTATAATTTTCATTTTCAAGGAACATGAAAGATGACTTTTGCGTCACTAAAACTCTTAAAAATTGAGCCACACATTTTTTAATTTTGAAAAGCCCATAAAGCATTCAGTTGAGTACATTTTCTATCATAAGTGCAGTTTAATTTCTTCCATGGTATGTGAAGTTTTGTTTCAGAATGTTTAAAAATTACTATGTCATCTTATCATGAAACTATAAAAATTGCATTTAAAATCTGTCAATGGATATGGCAAATCTTAACAGTGATATGAATGAATATTTTAAAATATGTGTATTCTTTATTTCTCAATTTTTATAATTAAATTATTATATGTTTATATAATCACAAATTTGATATTTGAAAAGACAAGCAGCATAATTTCACTATATCATTTAGTCTCAATTCTAAAGATAAACAGAAATGAAAGAATAAAAATAACACTGCTAAGTAGTAAAATATGGATTTCTTATAACACAGACATCGATGACTGTTATGACACTCTGATGATTATAACAAATTGGTACTGCTATAAGAATAGACAGAAAGAACAATTAGATGAGACAGAAATTCCATGCATGTGTAGTCACTTCATTTATAATAAAAACAATACTAATGTGTAGTAAAAAAAAGAGTGATTCTTTCAATGATTTTGGATCAACTCCATATCTATAACTGATTAAAAAAATTCTTGATCCTTACCTCAGACTATACCAAATTATCCATTCTAGATTAATGATTATCATAAATATGAATTGTAAAACATACATTTAAAGAGAAAATACATAGTCTTTTGTAACCTAGGAAGAGGCAAAGATTTTTCTTAAGCAGGACACAAAAACCACAAATTATTTTTGAAAATTAATATGCTGGCCTATAATGAAATCAAGAAATGCTATTTAATAAAAGATATTATTAAGAAAGCCTTCTCTGGTGACTCAGATGGTAAAGAATCTGCCTGCAATGCAGGAGACCCCTGTTGGATCCCTGAGTCAAGAAGATCCCCATAAAACGGAATGGCTACCCACTCAGGTAGTCTTGCCTAGAGAATCCATATGGACAGAGGAGCCTGGCAGGCTACAGATCATGGGTCGCAAAGAGCTGCACACAAATGAGTGAATAACACTTTAGCTAGAATTCTTAGGATCAGAAAAATTTTCTTCTGTGTTTTTTTCTGGGCTTCCCACATGGCTTAGTGATAAAGAGTCCACCTGCTGTTGCAGGAGATGTGGGTTCAGTCCCTGGGTTGGGATAATCCTCTGGAGGAGGAAATAGCAACCCAACTTCTGCATCTACCTAAAGAAACTCAAAAATAGCAAAGTGTATGAATCAATGATTTTTAAGACATGAAATATCAAACCAAAAAGAGCTGTGTACCTGGGATCCATATAAGTGGAATGAACTTTATAGTATTCCCAGGAGGAGAGTGCTCTAGGGAGAGCTTAGTAGACTTCCTGAGTAGGAGTGCCTTTGCTAAGAAACCAGAAAGACCATGGTGCCTGAAATTCTCAGGATTACTGGAGAAAATATAGCTATGCAACAGGGGAACTCCAAAGATCTGCTTTGGAGAACCCTTGAGAGTTCGGTAGAGTACTGATTATCATATGCATATGTGGAAACTACCCAAGACAAGGGAAAGAACTGACAAAAAAAAGTATTAGCAAGAAGAGAATCTAGCATTCATGTAAATCTGGAAAGTATCTTTTCTTATCAGCAATGCTGGAGAAATGTGTAATTTACTAGGTATTGCACAGGTACCCCCAAAGATTTTGTCTCAGCATTAGGGAATAATCATGCCTAAGCTGAATGTCACTGATACTACATAAAAAATTTTAAAAAATAAAAACAAGAGCAGGAGAGATCAAACTATTCATAGGTAACTTATATATATCACAGAACAAAGAATATAGGAGTTTAAAGATATCTAATTCACTGCAGGGCTCATCTGTCCTACATAACTCAGTTATGTATGACTTTGTGACCCCATGGACTGTAGCCTGCCAGGCTCCTCTGTCCATGGGATTCTCCAGGCAAAAATACTGGAGTGGGTTGCCATTTCCTTCTCCAGGGGATCTTCCCAACTCAGAGATTGAACCCAGGTCTCTGGCATTGCAGGCAGACTCTTTACCATCTGAGCCACCAGGGAATCACTATAGAGTAACTATGTCTGAATGCCAGACAGTTACCTTCACCTACAAGATAACTGTGTCTGGTATTCAGTTAGAAATTAATAAGCATCCAAAGAAACAGAAAAATACAATTAATAAGAATTATCAACCAACTGAAACTGACTGAGAATAGATTCTGATACTACAATTTACTGATGAACCCCCTGCAGGAGAGCAAAGGAGATGCAGACATGAAGAACAGAACTGTGGACACAGGGGGGCAGGAGAGGGTGAAACAAACTGAGAGAGTAGCATTGAAACATATACCTTGCCACATATAAAGCAGCTAGCTAGTGGGAAGCTGCTGTATAACACAGAGAGTCAAACCAGGTGTTCTGTGACAATACAGAGGGGTGGGATGGGGTGGAGGTTATGGGGGGGGGTTCACAAGGGAGGGGACATATGTTTACTTATGACTGATTCATGTTGATGTATAGCAGAAAGCAACACAATACTGTGAAGTAATTNAGCTGTCAGAGATTTATGAGGTTGCTAGGAAGACATAGAATGCTAGTTGGATGTTTAATGACAACATAGAATTCTTATAAAGTTTTTAAGGCAAAAACCTGAAAAATGTTATGAGTTTGAAATGTTCTTCCAAGTATTCCAGAGAGGGAGGTGGAAGGATGCAGGATACAGATGAATCAGGACAAGGGCGGCTCAAGCTGAGGGATGGGTAGATGGACATTTATCGTATTCTCTTGCAATAAACATCTGAAACTTTCCAGGGCTATTTCTTTTAAGGACAATGGCTGGTAAATTCATAGCATGTCTGTCCATTCACTTCAGGGAAATTCACCAGGTGGCTATCACTGTCCCAGGAAGAATGGCTGCTCCGGGGACCTGTCTCTTATACACATCTAGATGTGTATAAGAGACAGGGGTGGAGGTTGGGGGGGGGGGTTCACAAGGGAGGGGACATATGTTTACTTATGACTGATTCATGTTGATGTATAGCAGAAAGCAACACAATACTGTGAAGTAATTATCCTCCAATTAAAAATAAATTAAAAAAAAACAAAGCCATCAGACAATTATTATAGCAATATTATATACGATCTAAAAGCAAATAGAAAAGGTATAAAAGAGACCAAATCTAACTTGTAGAAATAAAAATACAATGGTTAACACAAAAATAATACCGGATGGAATTAATAGCAGTTTAGACATCGTAGAAGAAAAGATAAGTGTGCTTGAAGGCGAGACATAAAAGCAATCCAAATTGATACAGAAAGGAAAATGACTAAAAAAGTGCACTGATTAGGGGCACTGGTAGGCTTTGCCACTGAAAGGATATCCTTAAAGGAGTTTCACATTTTGTATATAGGTATTTGGTGGTGATCATCCCCAAAAAAAGAGATGCAAAAAGGCAAAATGGTTGTCTGACAAAGCCTTACAAATAGCTGAGAAAAGAAGAAAAGTGAAAGGCAAAGGAGAAAAGGAAAGATATACTCATCTGAATGAAGAGTTCCAAAGAATAGCAAAGAGAGATAAGAAAGTCTTCCTAAGTGAACAATGGAAAGAAACAGATGAAAACAATAGAATGGGAAAGACTACAGATCTCCTCAAGATAATTAGAGCTACAAATGGAAGATTTCATTCAAGTTGAGTTCAGTTCAGTTGCTCAGTTGTGTCTGATTCTTTGTGACCTCGTGGACCTCAGCATGCCAGGTTTCCCATCACCAACTCCTGAAGCATGCTCAAACTCATGTCCATCAGGTCAGTGATCCCATCCAACCATCTCATCCTCTATCATCCCATTCTCCTCCTGTCTTTAATCTTTCTCAGAATCAAGGGTTTCTTTTTTTCTATTGAGTCAGTTCTTCATATCAGGTGGCCAAAATGTTGGAACTTCAGCATTAGTCCTTCCATTGAATATATAGGACTGATTTCCTTTAAGATTGACTGGTTTGATATCCTTGTAGTCCATGAAAAGATGGGTACAATAAAAGACAGAAATGGTATGCACATAACAGAAGCAGAAGACATTAAGAAGAGATGGCAAGAATGCACAGAAGAACTATACAAAAAAGATCTTAATGAGCCAGATAACCACCATGTGATTATCTCATCTAGAGCCTGATATACTGGACTGTGAAGTCAAGTGGGCCTTAGGAAGCATCACTACGACCAAAGCTAGAAGACTGATGGAATTCCAGCTGAGCTATTTCAAATCCTAAAACATGATTTGCAGATATTGACATTGAGTGCAGCTATTAAAGTGCTGCACTTAATATGCCAGCATATTTGGAAAACCCAGCAGTGGCCACAAGACTAGAAAAGATCAATTTTCATTCCAATCCCAAATAAAGGCAATGCCAAAGAATGTTCAAACTACCACACAATTGCTCTCGTTTCAAATGCCAGCAAAGTAATGGGCAAAATTCTCCAAGCTAGGCTTCAGCAATACATGAACCAAGAATTTCCAGATGTTCAAGCTGAATTAAGAAAAGGCAGAGGAACAAGAAATCAAATTGCCAACATCTGCTGATCATAGGAAAAGCAAGAGAATTCCAGAAAAACATCTACTTCTGCTTCATTGACTACTCTAAAGACTTTGACTATGTGGATCACACCAAACTGGAAAATTCAAGAGTTGGAAATACCAGACCACCTGGTATTGGTGGTCTGGAAATATCAGACCACCTGACCTGCCTCCTGAGAAATCTGTATGTAGGTCAAGAAGCAACATTTAGAACAAGAAATGGAAAATAAGACTGGTTCAAAACTGGGAAAGGAGTACATCAAGGCTGTATATTGTCACTCTGCTTATTTAACTTATATGCAGAGTACATCATGAGAAACACTGGGCTGGAGGAATCACAAGCTGGAATCAAGATTGCCAGGAGAAATATCAATCTGCATATTATCAATACGCAGATAATACCACCCTTATGGCAGAAAGTGAAGAGGAACTAAAGAGCTTCTTGATGAAGGTGAAAGAGGAGAGTGAAAAAACTGGATGATGTGGGGTCGGAGGTGGGAGGGGGGTTCATGTTTGGGAGTTCATGTACACCCGTGGCAGACTCATGTCAATGTATGCCAAAACAAATATAGTACTGTAAAGTAAAATAAAGTTAAAAAAAAAAATCCGAGAGAATACGGGAGCAAAAATTAAAAATAAATAAATAAATAAATAAAACTCAATTTTCAAAAAACAAAGATCATGGCATCTGGTCCCATCACTTTATAGCAAATAGATGGGGAAACAATGAAAACAGTGTTAGATTTTTTTTGGGGGGGAGTGCTCCAAAATCACTGTAAATGGTGACTGCAGCTATGAAATTAAAAGATGCTTGCTCCTTGGAATAAAAACTGTGACAAACCTAGACAGCCCATTAAAAAGCAGACATTATTTTCCCAACAAAGGTCCATCTAGTCAAAGTTATGCTTTTTTTTTTTTTTTTTTTTCCAGTAGTCATGTGCAGATGTGAACTTTCTTTATGGTCCAACCCTCATGTCTGCTTGTTTTGCTGTTATGCTATCCTGGATTGCTTAACACTGGAAAAAAATCCCCTACCTGGATCAAGTTAATTTGTTTGTAAGAGAAGGAATGAGACTTCAACATATATTTATTCCTGCATCTGAAGTACCAAAACAGCAGAAAGACTCCCTCACAGTATTCATCTCAACACCAAGATGCAGCTTCACCCAATTACTTGCAGGCTCCAATGCTGGAGACCTCACACCAAACAACAAGCAAGGCAGGAACACAGTCCTACTCAACAGCAAACCGGCTGCCTAAAGTCATATTAAGCTCACAGACAACCCAAAACACACCCCTTGGTGCAGTCCTTCCCATCAGATGGAAGAGATTCAGCTCCATCCACCAGACCTTATACACCAGTCTCCATCACCAGGAAGCCTACGCAAGCTGCTGGACCAGCTTCACCCACCATGGTGGAGACAACAGAAACAAGAGGAATATCAAGCCTGAAGACTGTGGAAAAGAGACCATAAACACAGTAAGTTTGACAAAATGAGACCACAGAGAAAAATGCTGCAGACAAAGAAGCGAGTTTAAAACCCATAAGACTAAATAAATGTAGACAAAATAGGCAATCTACCTGAAAAAGAATTCAGAGTAATGACAGTAAATATGATCTGAAATCTTGGAAATAAAATAGAGCACAGATCAAGAAGATATAAAAAATGTTTCACAAGGACCTAGAAGAACTAAATTACAATCAGTGGTGAATAACACAATAACTGAAATGAAAAAATAAACTAGAAGGAATCAATAGTGGAATAACTGAAACAGAAGAACAGATAAATGAGTTGGAAAATAAAATGGTGTACATAACTGCCATGGAGCAGAATAAAGAATGAAAAGAAATAAGGACAGTCTTATGGACCTCTGGGACAACATTATACACACCAACATTCAAATTATAGGACTCCAGAAGAAAAAAAAGAAAGTCTGAGAAAATATTTGAAGATATTGCAGTCAAAAATTTCCCTAAATGGGAAAGGAAAGTCAACCAAATCCAGGAAGCACAGAGAGTCCCATAAAGGACAAACAAAAGGAGAAACATGCCAAGACACATATTAATCAAACCAACAAAAGTGAAGTACAAAGAAAAAATATTAAAGGCAAAGGAAAATTGACAAATAACATACAACTTTCCAAGACTGAACCAGGAAGAAATATAAAATATGAACTTGACTAATTACAAGTAATGAAAATAAAGCTGTAATTAGAAATCTTCTAACAAACAAAAGTCCAAGATCAGATGGCTTCACAGGAGAGTTTTGTCAAACATCTAGAGAAGCGCTAGCAGCTATCCTTCTCAAACTCTTCCAAAATATTGCAGATATAGGAGCACTGCTGAACTCATTCTATGATGCCACCATTACCCTGATACTAAAGTTATAGACCAATATCATCAATGAACATGGATGCAAAAATCCTTAACAAAATACCAGCAAACCAAATCCAACAAACTGAATCCAACAACACATTAAATGAATCATACAGAATTACATTGATAAGTGGACACCCTTATCTTGTTCTTGATCTTAGTGGGAAAGCTTTCGGTTTTTCACCAGTGAGAATGTTTGCTGTACACTTATCATATATGGCCTTTACTATGCTGAGGTAGGTTCCTTCTATGCCCATTTTTTTGAAGAGTTTTAATCATAAACTGGTGCTGAATTTTGTCAAAGGCTTTTTCTGCATCTACTGAGATTATCATCTGGCTTTTGACTTTCAACTTGTTAATATGGTGTATCACATTGATTGATTTGCATACATTGAAGAATCCTTGCATCCCTGGAATAAACCTAACTTGATCATGGTGAATGAGCTTTTTGATGTGTTGCTGAATTCTGTTTGCTAAAATTTTGTTAAGGATTTTTGCATCTATGTTCATCAGTGATACTGGCCTATAGTTTTCTTTTTTTAATGTGTTGTTTTTGTCTGGTTTTGGTATCAGGGTAATTATTCAACATAGTTCTGGAAGTCCTAGCTACAGGAATCAGAGAAGAAAAAGAAATAAAGGAATCCAGATCGGAAAAGAAGAAGTAAAGCTCTCATTGTTTGCAGATGACATGATATTGTACATAAAAAACCTTAAAGATAGTATCAGAAAATTATTAGAGCTAATCAGTTAATTTAGCAAAATTGCAGGATACAAAATCAATACACAGTAATCACTTGCAATTCTATACCCTAACAATGAAAAATCAGAAAGAGAAATTAAGGAATCAACCCCATTCACCATTGAAACAAAAAGAATTAAATATCTAAGAATAAATTTACCTAAGGAGACAAAAGAACCGTACGCATAAAATTATAAGACACACTAATGAAAGAAATCAAAGATGACATAAACAGATGGAAAGATATTCCTTGTTCCTGGGTAGGAAGAATCAATATTGTGAAAATGATTATACTACCAAATGCAATCTACAGATTCAATGTGATCCCTATCAAATTACTGATGACATTTTTCACAGAACTAGAACAAAAAATTTCACAGTTCATGTGGAAATACAAAAGACCATGAATAGTCACAACAGTCTTGAGAAAGAAGAATGGAGCTGGAGGAATCAACCTTTCTGACTACTGATTATACTACAAAGCTACAGTCATCAAGACAGTATGGTACTGGCACAAAAATAGAAATATAGGCCAATGGAATAAGATAGAAAGCCCAGAAATAAACCCATGCTCCTATGGGTACTTTATTTTTTATAAAGGCAGCAAGAATGTACAATGGAGCAAAGATAGCCTCTTTAACAAATGGTGCTGGGAAAACTTGACAGCTACATGTAAAAGAATTAAATTAGAATACTTCCTAACATCATACACAAAGATAAACTCAGAGTGTATTAAAGACCTAAATGTAAGACCAGAAACTATAAAACTCTTAGAAGAAAATGTAGGCAGAACACTTGTCATAAATCAAAGCAAGATCCTCTATGACCCACCTCCTAGAGTAACAGAAATAAAAACAAAAGTAAACAAGTGGGACCTGATTAAACTTAAAAGCTTTTGCAGAACAAAGGAAACTATAAGCAAGTTGAAAAGACAACCCTTAGAATGGGAGAAAATAATAGCAAAAGAAACAATTGACAAAGGATTAATTTCTAAAACAAGCAGCTCATACAACTCAATACCAGAAAAACAAACAACCCATTCAAAAAGTGGGGAAAAAAAAAGACCTAAACAGACATTTCTCCAAAGAAGACATAGATAGCTAATAAACACATGAGAAGATGCTCAACATTGGTAATTATTAGAGAAACGAAAATCAAAACTACAATGAGATATCACCTCACACCAGTCAGAATGGCCATCATCAAAAAGTCTACAAACAGTAAATTCTGGAGAGGGTGTGGAGAAAGGGGAATGCTCTTGCACTGTTGGTGGAAACATAAATTGATACAGCCACTATGAAAGGTAGTATGGAAATTCCTTTAAAAACTAGGACTAAAACCACCATATGACCCAGCAATCCCACTCCTAGGCATATACCCTGAGGAAACCAATATTGAAAAGGATGCATGTATACCATTGTTCATTGCAGCACTATTTACAATAGCTAGAACATGGAAGCAACTTAGATGGCCAGCAACAGATGAATGGATAAAGAAGTTTTGGTGCATATACACAATGGGATATTACTCTGCTATAAACTGGAACACATTTGAGTCAGTTCTTATGAGGTAGATGAACATAGAACCTATTATACAGAGTGAAGTAAGTCAGAAAGGAAGATAAATATATTCTAACACATATATATGGAATCTAGAAAACTGGTACTGAAGAATTTATTTACAGGGAAGCAATGGATAAACAGACATAAAGAATAGCTTATGGACATGGGGAGAGGGGAGGAGAGGGTGAGATGTATGAAAAGGGTAACATGGAAACTTACATTACCATATGTAAAACAGATAACCAACAGGAATTTGCTGTATGGCTCAGAAAACTCAAACAGGGGTTCTGTACCAACCTAGAGGGATGGGATTGGGAGGAAGATGGGAGTGAGTTTCAAAAGGGAGGCGATATATGTATACCTATGGCTGAGTCATGTTGAGATTTGACAAAAAACAACAAAATTCTGTAAAACAATTATCCTTCAATTAAAAAATAAATTTTTAAAACTAAAAAAAAAAAGAATTATACACTATGGTGAAGTGGGGTTTATCCCACAGATGTAAAGATTCTTCAGTGTGATGCACTACATTAACAAATTGATGTATATACATATTATATACATGGATGTATATAATCAAATAGGATAAATGTGAATGGTGGGTGTATCTTTACAGATAACAAAATTACAGTAAATAATTTTAACACTCATGTTTATTTTTATTTATATTTTTAACTTAGACTGATGTGAATATTGATATTTCATTCTTGTAGACCCTCTTTCTGATCTTCCCTTCTTTTGTATCTCACTTGGTAAAAACTTCTCATTTTTTAAAGACTTTAGTGTCAACCATAACGTGTTTGCTGTGCTTAGTCACTCAGTTGTGTCTGACTCTTTGTGACCCCATGGACTGCAGCCTGCCAGACTCCTCTTTCCATGGGGATTCTCCAGGCAAGAATACTGGAGTGGGTTGCCATGCCTTTCTTGATGGGATCTTCCCAACCCAGGGATTGAACCCAGGTCTCCTGCATCACAGGTGGATTCTTTACTGTCTGAGCCACCAGGGAAGCCAGTAAAGTGTTTACCATTCCAAGTCATGTACGTATAAGAATCATGTGGTATAAGAGTATCTATGTGGTATAAGAATATCTTATATCCATGTGGTATAAGAATCATGTGGTATAAGAATATCTATGACAGCTTTTTACCCATTATTAAGACAATGTCTATTTGTTCTCTGAGTTTTTTTTTTTTTAATTTAAGGTAATGGCTGTGTCTTCTATGGGCTTCCCTGGGGGCTCGGCTGGTAGGAGACCTGTCTCCTGTATATAGCATATGATATATTCTTGGTAAATAAGTACGGCTACCAAATTTTCACGTGTGCATAAGCAGGGTCTAGACATACAATTACATCATTTAGTGATTCATTCATTTTTCATCCATTCAGAATGGTCATACACAGTGAATGAAAGCACGGAAGTCACTACTCTGGCTGAACTTCCAGCCTTTGTAAGTTGTTCACTGAGTGATCTTGGACAATTTATTTAAACTTCCTGAGTCTCAGTTTTCTCATCTGAAAATAGGGATGCTAATAGTGCCTAATGCATAGAGACAAACTGAGCAGTACATGAGTAATGTGTACAAGTTGTCTGACTGACTGACACTGACATAGGAAACACTCAAACATGTTAACTATGTTAACTTTTATTCAAAAAAACCTGAGGTGGGTTTTTACTCTGTGCCTGACACTGAAATATCATATGGTGCATTTTAACTTTTCAAGGAACTCATAAGCTAATGCAGGAGACGGACAAACATGATAAATAATGAATAGTATGGATAAAATCTTATGGGAGCACAGAGGGGGATCAGACAATATCCTGGCTATTTAGAAAAGGCATTGTTTGAGAAGACAATTGACAGAAATATGAGTGTGTGTCAGTCTGAGAATTAGGGTGTGACAGGGCAGTACAAATGGAGAGAGCTGAATGCCCAAAGACGTGATAATGTGAGAAGGAAGATATGGGATATTGGAGAAGGTTGAGAAATGGAGAGGCAAAAAAATGTAAATGAATATAATCACAAGACAAAAGAGTTGTCACATGCCTCTGGATAGAAATAGTTCCTGATCTGAAGTTACTAAGCCATTTGTGAGTGGCAGCCTTGTATATAACTGAACAAAACACTCAAAAGCACAGATTTCTTTATTATAAACTCATATAACACTTCCTAGAACCTGGCCAAGCATAGGCAGCTAGAAGGTACCATGGGACCAAATAAACTCTTTTGACATAGCTGAATAAAGAAAGGGCAAAAATTGGATATGTTACATCAAAAATAAATCAGACTTCCATTAGAGCTACTAATTTTCAAAAGATTCAGTTTAAAACTAATAAAGTAGAAGCAAAATGAGCTAATTTAAATTTAACCTTCTCTCACTTTTTTATCCAACCCTATTAGAAGTGCTAATATCCATAGGACTATAAAATGGCCTACAGCCCTCCTGTTGGAGGAATAAAATGAGGATAACAAGGGCAAACTGAATAAACTGCATCTGGAAAATAGGGAGTTATTTGAGAGCTCAGCAGAACTTTCTGGCTCTCCTATATTTGAACCACTCTTTATATTTAACCTGTCATTTCAGTGTAAGGTTTTCATGTGGAATAAATGAACTAGAAATAATTCCTCATTGGAATGAAGTACGAATGGTGAAGCAAACAGATTTAGCCACAAGATAAAATCCATTTTCCGATGAAGCTAAATTCTGAAACCCGAGTTTCCATGTAGTTTTTATTCTATAGAAAGAAGACATAATTTGGCATCCACAGACCTATGCAATGCCATGACACTGTAACTGAATTTTTGTAAACTCAATACTTTTATCCTTTGTTAGTTTAGTCAAGTTATTTATATCTGACCAAATGCCATATTTTTCATTCTAAAGAACAAGATTGAGGTGAATAAATTGGAATTCTGGGTAGCTGATATCCATTTTTCCTGTTGCTAAAAGCTATTACTCTCCCAGACAACAGACTATATGTTTTTAACCAAATAATGCCATATTCCCTACACACCATAGGAAGTGGCAGATTACAGAAACACAAAAGAGCATGTGGTTTATTGATTAAGAATGTGAACTTGGAGCTTTTTCCCAGCTTCGTCACTCACTAGTTGAGTATTCAGGAGAAAGCAATGGCAGCCCACTCCAGTACTCTTGCCTGGAAACTCCCATGGNCCTACACACCATAGGAAGTGGCAGATTACAGAAACACAAAAGAGCATGTGGTTTATTGATTAAGAATGTGAACTTGGAGCTTTTTCCCAGCTTCGTCACTCACTAGTTGAGTATTCAGGAGAAAGCAATGGCAGCCCACTCCAGTACTCTTGCCTGGAAACTCCCATGGACGGAGGAGCCTGGTAGGTTGCCATCTATGAGGTCACACGGAGTCGGACACGACTGAAACAACTTAGCAGCAGCAGCAACAGTTGAGTATTCAGTCTGAGGCAGTTTCCACACTGTCTGCTCTTTGTTTTTTGCATCTGTAGAATGGGGATAACAATATTACCTACCTCATAAGGTGGTTAAAAATATTTGATATGATAAGTGATAAAGCACTTAGAACAGTGTTAGACTGAAGATTATGCTCAATATGTACTTCCTTTTAGCTACGATTTTATGCCTAGCTCTTCAGACAGAAAATTTACCAGCTGTCAAATGCAGTATTTATGGTATTCCTGCTGTTGTGTTAACTGGAATCATCTGCCCCAGGCTGCCCGTGCCTACTCCAGATCCTACAAGTTTTTGAAGGCTCAAGTTTGGCTTTGGGCCATCTCGCTGATGAAGAGGTTCCTGAATTCTTCCAACGCTTCCTATACTCATTATATTTCAGCTCCTAACTCCTTTCTCTATATTTGTAATAACAATTACTCAATTAGCATTTGATTCTGCATCATACATATTTTTTCCCTCTCAACTGTCCTATCAGTTCAGTTCAGTTCAGTCGCTCAGTCGTGTCCATTATATCTACTACTGCAGGCAGGAATACCTCAGAAGAAATGGAGGAGCCATCATGGTCAACAAAAGAGTCCGAAATGCAGTACTTGGATGCAATCTTTGTTTTTTTTTTTTTTTTTTTTTGCTGGCTACTTAATATATCTGATGCTATTGTTCAGTTGCTAAGTTGTGTCCAACTCTGCAACCCCTGGACTGCAGCATGCCAGGGTTCCCTATCCTTTCTGACTCCTGGAGTTTGCTCAAACTCATGTCCATTGAGTCAGAGATGCTATTCAACCCTCTCATCCGCTTAATAAGTTAGCCAAACTAAATGTACATTGCACTTTGTATCAAAAACTTAGTATTTTATTTTTTAAAAGTTCTGATCTCTGATTTCAAAGAACTTAAAGTAGTGGAACCTTGAGTAACTGATCCAGGAACACAGAAGTTTGACTTCCTTGCCTCAAGGGGAGAGCATTCTGGTGCCACTCATTCTTCAGAGTTCCTTGTGAGATTAGGCAGAGAAAGACTTTAGCTTAGAATAGTCAAATATAAAACTAATGTGAGCCACTATACACATTTTAAAATATTTTGGTAACCACATTTTAAAGGAAAATTTTAGGAAATAAAATGAGAGTAACGGTAGAGGTGAACAAGTTCAGGATGTTACAGTACCTCTAAATATGAAAGGGTTAAGAGAACTAAGGTGTGGTGGTAGAATGATCGTTAGTGAAGACACGTAATTGATAATTGTTTCAGAAGAAGTTGAACTTCGATTCAGATCTAAAACATTTTTGGAGAAAAATACGCACATTGTGAAACATCAAATAATGCAGAAAAATTTATGGTGAAAAGCAACAACCTTCTTTCCTACCCCTTGCTACTTTCAGTTCCATACCCTAGAGAAAATCTCCTTGACCTGTAGTCACATATGCTGGAGGAAGCCTTTTTGATTTTAGATCTGGTGGTTACTACATAACTAAGTTATATACTTAAACAACTTTTTTTCCTTTACTTATCAACTTAAGTCATTATCCATTCACTTCCTTTTATGAAATATAAAAATTCTGACCATCTATACTACTTCTTTAACTTCACTCTTTCTTCCTTGGACTGCTTGATTTAGTTGTACTGCTGTTCTCCTCTTTCATATTTTATCATCTCTGGTCAATATCTTGATTTTCTTTTGTATATGGTAAGAATAACAGCATCCATTCCATTCTCTCTCTCTTTACTTTTACATTCCACCTTTCACTTACTTTTTATCACTTCTCATTTTACTCTTAAATTGTTAAGATGTTAAGATTTTAATTCTGATATTCAATCATAATGAAACATCTGCATTTGTATATTGGATGATAGTAAAAGTTGAAAACCAGTGTACAATATTAATGTTATTGTGACTATACATTTTATTCACTGCATGATGAATATTGAACAGTATGCTAAAATTTTACCTCCTTCTCTAAGGGTCAAATATCACAACCCCTGGGCCAATCAAAAGGGGAATCATTCCAGGATCAAGGTCAAATGGTTTTATTTTCAATGCCTTAAAATTATGCTACCATTTGGTTTAGTTCTCATCTCAATTATGTATATATATGGTTTTCTAAGGAGATTCTGGGAGAAGGCGATGGCACCCCACTCCAGTACTCTTGCCTGGAAAATCCCATGGATGGAGCAGCCTGGTGGGNTCTGCCAAGAAGCTTTGATGGAGATTCTACTCCTGTACTCATTTTGTAGGCAAAGAAACTAAGGTTCAAAAGTTAAATAAAACATCTGCTTCCATTGTTTATGAGGGATGTAGCTGTGATATGTGTTTACAACAGCTCTCTAGGGGAAGGCAATGGCACCCCACCCCAGTACTCTTGCCTGGAAAATCCAATGGACGGAGTAGCCTGGTGGGCTGCAGTCCATGGGGTCGCTAACAGTCGGACAGACTGAGCGACTTCACTTTCACTTTTCTCTTTCATGCATTGGAGAAGGAAATGGCAACCCACTCCAGTATTCTTGCCTGGAGGATCCCAGGGATGAGGGAGCCTGGTGGGCTGCCGTCTATGGGGTCACATGGAGTCGGACACGACTGAAATGACTTAGCAGCAGCAGCAGCAGGATCAGATATCCAGAGCCTGACATACATGGCCTCTGCTTCTTCTGGAAATTTGAGTCATGTGAAATGGATTAATATTCAATTGCTTTTGATCTAAAAATACTGTACATTTCAAATAAGATTATTCAGCTATGCATAAAGAAGTTGCTTAACAAAAGCTTGTTTTATTTTTATTATGTACAAAACAGTTAAATGGCTCCCCTTCTCTACCATTACTTGGTAATCTTCCCATTTTATTCCTTCTCTGTTTGATTGTTGAGCCCAACTATTGTGATATGAACTTATCTAATCAAATATAATTAAGACCAATGGAAATCTTAGTTCCTTTCACAGAATGTATTCAAGTTTTAACTAATAGAAGATTTCCATTATCAATTTACATAGATTTGTATGATCAATTGTAAAAGGTTAATTTGTACAAAAAGCAATAAAAACTAAAGCCTTTCCAAGTTTTATTATGATTATGCCTTATTGTTTTTCTGCTTTGAGTCTTTCCTAGTAACAGAGCCATTGACTGGTCTCCTTTGCCATTTTCCAATTGCTGAGAAGTCACAACAAATCATCATTTGGTCTTTCACTACCTTTCAATACACAAGCTAGAGATGGTAAGATGGCACATATGTTAACTACATACTCAAGCAGTCACATATTTTTTCAAAGATATATATATTTTGCAAAATTATGAGCAATCCATGTAGAAGCAGTGGAGAAATTCAGAAGAAAAGGTGGCAATCCACATTCTATCATTAACAAATATGAAATCTGGTGCAAGAAATGTATTCTTATTGAACTTGACTTTTTTCATGTGTAAAATGGAAACCATTGTACTCAACTCAAAAATAATTTGTGTAGGATTGGATTGTGAATTTTTTTTTATAAACTATCAGAGTCTATGCAATGTCTATCCCTTTCCCCAAACTCTCAAATTATATCCATCTATTTTAGTTTTCTGACTTACAGCAAACTTATTGTTGATCTAACAGTAAGAGGCAGAAATTACCACTAGATGATTATGGGGACCTCTCTAATATGTAGCTGACATGCCTTTGCATCATTGTAATCCCCAAATCTATCACTTTAGCCTACATTGATATTGCTATAATGGATCTACAAAAAATATGAAGAATTTAATGAAACTTCACTTTCAATTGGTTTTTGAGAACACTTCCATGTCTCTGAAGAATATTTTTGATAATATAGATTAAATGTATTGTTATTAATATTTCATGTGTTCTTTCAGTCTATGCTATTTATTTTGTTTTAAGTGAAGGAAAACATCCATTTTGTAAGAGGTAAAAAAAAGATTTTATAAATACAAAAGATATACCTTTTAATAAACTATATTCTCATATTAGTTTTGATGCAGCTGGACTATACTACAGATATGATGGTCCTTCCTGTTCTATCCAAGGAAAGAAGAGTTTTGAGTCTCCTTGTCACATGATGGATGGGAGTGATTTTCCTGAGCAAGCACCACTTTTCTTTCTAGAAGAAGAACATAGTTAAGCATATCAACTTTGATACACCTCCTTTAACAATTTCAAATTGGGCAATGTTGCTTTAATAACCCACACCTGGTTAAGATCTCTGTTCCATTGAATTCACACTGCAGTAATGAGCCCTGAACATCAGGTAGAGAACATAATGGGAACAATGCAATTAATCACCAAATCGTGCTCAATTTCAGTAACATCAAAATTTCTCTTACTTTTTTTTTCTCCCTAGAAATAATATTTTATGTAGTGGAAAAGGTAGGTAAGGTTTCAGTGATGAGCAAAAAAGTGTTCTCAGATTTAAAAAAAGCTAACAGTCAGCAGGCCACATGAAGGTGAATGCATAAACCAAATACCTATACCATCTGTTATAGAAAATTAACAGCAACTAAGTGGCACACACTTATAAAAATATATTCTTTCACAGCATGCTAAAGCATATTTTAATAATTAAATTTCTGAAAAAGATAATAAAATTTATTATAAATTAAGAAATCTTAACATTAAGTAAAACATGGGAGATTCTGGTTTTGTGGGGGAAAAACATACACACAAACAAACTTCTAGGCAGGTAAATCTATAGCTGTAATTATTAAAAACAAAACATCTTGGCTGAATATCTAGAAAGTCAGGCACACAGGTCACTAGTTATTTGAGTGTTATAGGAAGAATCACTCAATTTCTGTTGGTATGTCTTCTCACCTGTAAAAAATAAAGCAGTGGGACATTAAGTAAACCAGAATTTAAGAAAGTTCAATTCTAAGGCTCATGTATTTTGGGTAAAGAGTAGAAATTGCAATGGATAGTAATTTATCCCATTCACCTGTTTCATGTAGAAATTTTAGTGAAAGTAATGGGAGAAAAATGCATTTGTAAAGATTTACTTTTTTAGTGGGCTATACTCCCTTGCTTTCATTAAGCTCTGACATACTACTTGGGTATACTAAATACATGTGAAGGAGACCTGAATCTCTACTTTAATATTTAAGTAGGACATGGCTAGTTGTCTTGAAATTGACACAAGTCCCACATATTTATGACTACACATATTTCTGAATAAGACAGTTCATTAAGGACTGTCATTTGAAAAACAGGTGCAATGAGTTCACCTGCAAAATTAGTTTATGTGCACATTTCCTGTAATAAAGTGCACTAGCTATGCACTTTTTGTAGATATGCTCTTCTTTTATAATTAAAAAACATTTCCTATGTATAATTTAGCATCTATATGTGGTATAAACCCTGTTCTTTCCACTCACTTTAGAAACAGGATGGCTACCATCCTTTATAGAGTGAACACTTTTCTGAGATCAAAAATGACAATGTGTTTCACACAATTTGCAGACCAGTTGACATGGCTGCATTTCTGATTTTAATTTAACAGTGTCATGAACACTTACTTTTTCAATTTCAACTAAGGTAACCAGGCAGGAAATTCAAATGAGTAAAAGTAGTGATTGATGCAGAGGATGACTTTTGACATATTTAAAATACACCTTCAAGCTTGAGTTTGATTCTTTAAACTAATTTCAGGCTACCTGGAATAGAATTTCATTTAGCTTAAGCAAACAATGTGTGCAAGGACTTTTTTAAATGTAAGGACTTAAAAAAAAAAAAGTATTTGAGCAGTACACCACAAATCCCATAAAATGGAGATACTACAATTGTTTGAGCAGACATGATGAGATGATTCCATGCAATAGTCATCACATCATGCATTTGAGAAAGATTATATTACCATCATTTTTCAAATGAGAAAAGTGAAGATCAGAGAGATGAAGTCATTTGCCTAAGACTGCATAGCTGATAAAACTTCAGCACTGGAATTGAAAATTGGACAACTGATTGATGTCACCAATTTTCAATAAAGGACTTGCAGATATTTTGTAAATAATTGAGATAGATAGATAGATAAGGAATTATTTTTAAGCATGTTCTAAACCCAGTTTATGAACAGCCCCTTTCTGAGTAAAATCAGGGATTGAATGAACAAGATTGTTACCGAACTCAGGTTCAGCTGCTCATTGCTCAAGAATCCCAAACTGAGAGACAGTGTTGGGTAAAAAGAAAGATAATTTTATTGAGGAAGCCAGAAATCCTGCAGAGAAAGTGGACTTGGGTCCCAAGAACATACTCCCCTTTGTCAATCAGGAGACAGAGTTTTTAAAAGGGAGCTTCAGGGTTGCATAGGTGGGGTGGGGTGGGCATCTACATGCAGAACAGCCTAGTCAGCTCCAACAATCTTCTTAAAACTTGCCATGTGGTGGTCTGATTATTATCTTGACTGTTTTAAGTACAGTTAATCTTCTAATGCAGGTTTTTTTGGTTCTCATTTTCTTGAGGCTAGTTCTTAGATTGTGCAAGATGGAGAAATACATGTCATAGCTACAGCCTGGTCATCATGTAGCTAACTTCTTCCACTGGTGAGAGTTTTAGTATCTGCAAAATGTCTAAAATGATATGGCTCAAAATATTACCTAGAACCTATAAGAAGGAACTAAAGGTCTTTAAACTTTTTAGTGACTAAACTATAATTATTTTATCTTGTTTGACAATTTTCCTTTCTTTCTGTAGTGTCTCACTTCTCTGATTAAATTTAACCTTTGGAACTTGGGGAAGGCCTAAGAGACTAAAGTTTTCCTAGAGATAAGAGGCAATTGGAGGATAGGAGAAGGAATGCCCTGTCTCAGAAAGGCCCCATATGGTCCTGCTCAGTTGCAAAATGATTTCCTATTATTCATAGGTCTTTCTTTCTATGCTTAGTGCATGGAGTGGGTAAAGGGCTTTACAGATAAGCATCAACTTTCAGTTGAGTAGCACCTCCTGCTAGAAATGTTGGAGAAATGTGTTGTGGAAAAATCACACATTAGTTTTGAAAGCAGGATAGGTTGAAATCTATGTGAAGTGTTACTGAGTGTCACTTCCTTTCAATCATTAATACATTTGAAAAAGAATAAGTAAATTAGAAGACGGATGCTTTCTCCAAGGTATGGTGACAATATCATAGGAAAGACAACTCTGGTCATCTAATTTTGAAATTGATCATGCCTTCTGGAATAACAATTCTAATTACATTCACTTCAATTTTATTTCAAAGGAAAGAAAAAATCTCAGTACTAACATAACATCAATACTTTTCATTTCTTTTCTCCAAAAATGATTCTAACACTATTGTGATGATATCTAGGACTGTAAAGAAATCCAGACAATGCCCTTTATTCTTAAAAGAAAAATAATAATTTTATCAATAGAAATCATGCTTTTGTTTAATGCCCTTAATATTGTTCCATTTCTTCATTCTTATTCTCAGCCTCATGGGACAAGCCACAGGCAGATTATGACGTAATACGGTGCAGCAAAAGGTATTAAAAGTGGTGAAATGAAATGCTGACTGTGAACCACGGCCATGGGTGCTTTATGTGTTTTCACAGGTGTAAGTCTTTTTCAGGAATTTTCTTAAGTTTAGTTAATATTTTTTTTAATGAATTCTTAATAAATGCTTCAATATTCATTAAAATAGTAACAAGGACTATTTTAAAAGTTAGCTTTGTCACTTCTCTCCCGAAGGAGAGCAAGCACAGGGCATATCATTTAACTGGGTCTCTGAGCCTAAACGATGGGGTCACCCTTGTAAACAGATCTTAGAATACTAAAATATTGTTTACAATATGTAATATTTGACCATCATTGCATTTCCAAGCAGCTTATCAACTTTATGGAAAAGACTTTATTAATCAATTTACCATCTCTTAGAAGTAGGCATGGGGTAAAGTATTTTAGTTACTGCTTGAGACCAACTTCTGGTATATTTTCCTTCTGAACTCTGATTGGAGCCCTGGTTCATTTAAACAGCATAGAGTTGTGGTGACCGGCTTTGGGTGAAATGTGAAGTGAGTGACTTTGCATTTGAAAGTGGTTCTTTAGAACTTGTGAAGAGTTTTGAATGGAAGGGTCTGGATAGGACATTGAATATACTCCTCCATTACTTTGCCCCACTCTCCTGAGCTACCCCAGAAATAGGATAATCTGTCCTAAAATAGAAATATGTTAATATCAAGTTGACAGTACATTATAGATTACAAAATCCATGAAGGGAAATGATATTGCTTTAGTTTACCACTGAATATCACAGTAGGAGTTCTACAAATATTTATTCAATACATAAATTAATGAGTAAATAATAACAGTTAAGACATACTGACCATACACTGTCTTTCAAGCATAAGTCTGAGTCTGCAAATATATTCATTAATTAATATAGTCTAATAATTAATAACAATAGTAATAAATTCAAGGGAAAACTGCATGATTAATTTTCTTATAGTAATTCCAATAGCTTACAGTTTTGTGAGGAAATATTTCCTTCTGCCTCAGCTAAACTTTTATATTCTTTCCATTTTTGTGTTCATTCAAGAAGAGAAATATTAGCTAAAAATACTTTACATAGTTTATGAATATAAGAAAAAAGGAAGATGGGCACTTTGAGGACTTAATATAAACATTATTTAAATAACATTTAAATACAGAGTAATGTGAAAACTATTTTATTTAAAATTGTGTGTGTATGCATACATGCTCAGTCATGTTTGACTTTTTGCAACCCCATGGACTCTTTGCAATCCCATGATTGTAGCCTGCCAGGCTCCTCTGTCCACGGAGATTCTCCAGGCAAGCGTGTTGTCTGGGTTGCCACGCCCTCCTCCATTGTCTTCCAAGGTCTGTATAGTCAAAGCTATGGTTTTTCCTGTAGTCATGTATATATGTAACAGTTGGACCTTAAAGAACACTGAGCACTGAAGAACTGATGCTTTTGAACTGTATTGCTGGAGAAGACTTGTGAGTCCCTTAGACTGCAAGGAAATCAAGCCTGTCAATTAATTCTAAAGGAAATCAGTCCTGCATATTCATTGGAAGGACTGATTTTGAAGCTGATGCTCCAATATTTTGGCCACCTGATGTGAAGAACTGACTCATTGGAAAAGACTCTGACACTGGGAAAGATTGAGGTTGGGAGGAGATGTGGATGACAGAGGATGAGATGGTTGGATGGCATCACTGACTAGACGGATATGAGTTTGAGCAAGCTCTGGGAGTTGGTGATGAACAGGGAAGCTTAGCATGCTGTAGTCCATGGGGTCACAAAGAGTCAGGCAGGACTGAATGACTCAACTAAACTGAATGAGATCTTTAAAGGCATCTGAATGAGATCTTTAAAGGCATCTGATATCGATGGTTCCGAGCAATTTGAGCAAAACAAAACTCATGTCAGAAATAATGCATGTGCCTTCCCTTCATGGCAAAACCAAATATCTTCACGACACTGTCTTTGTCCCAAGAAATGTGTCATCTGAAAGTAAGAGGATAGAAGGAGCAATTGCCTTAGTATTTTTTGGTTTGTAGTAAGCCAACCATAAGACAGGCCATAACATAACCAAGAGGTGCAAATGGTTGCTGTAACTTTGAAGTTAACTCATTTAAAAAATAGGAATTTGCAAAAAGCATATTAAAATTGCTCTCCCTCTCTCTCTCTGGTTTGAAAATCTGCTGTTACTTTGTTGTAAAAGAGATCACGCTCTTTGAAATAGTATGACACCCAGCTATTCACAAAGCCTGTGTATATATGCAGTATTGTCCGATTCTATTTCATTGTGGGCTTTTTTTAGGCCAAAAATATTGAGATCATACTGAGTAATTCATAAAATTTGTACCCTGCTGTAAAAGTTCCATATCTGTTCAAAAATTACACTTTTATTAAAAGTTCAAAACAGAGTTGGAGTAGACACATTTTATCTGAAGTTTTAAAATAATGTTAAAATGTTCTCCTTTTCTTTCCATTACACTAAGGAAAAAAATCTGTCTGGAATTCAGTTGAGGAAACAATCATTGAGGCATTCATAAATATATAGGCTTAATTTCTAAGCATGGAGACTAGGTTTTTGAGGGGGCCTGTTTTGCTGTCACTGACTATGCTTTTTGTAGTGATTGTTTTCTGTGTGTTATTCCTAGCTCTTTCCAAGAGAGAGCAGTAGTGAATCACATTCTTTGTATGGCTCTATAGTTTTACTCAAAAGTACTGATTTTCATTTTCAACTTTATAACCTTTCAACCTATTGACCATGAAAAATGCTCTGACACAACGTGGCGCATATAAATGTTTAAAGTCCAAAGGGTAATTATCTATAGTCATAGTTAAAACTGTGCCTTGATTTCACAATAGAAACCATATGTTCACTCAAAACACTTTCAATAGGTTAAATAACACCCAGATTAACCCTGAGTTAGTTTACTGGTTAAAATAATAGCAGCATCTTCTTCCAATTCAGTAGTTCATTTATCATCTCTGATCAAGGCACTGGACATGAACTTTCAAGATTCAAAAGCTTAAGTTTAAAAAGAAAAAAAGAAACAGGAGAAAAAGCCTACAGATGTTTAAATATCCTCTTTCTTGACCTTATCATGGTTTTATCTGTTCAGATACTTAATACCAGCTTTGAGAGTCACTATTGAAAATCACATTCAACTTTGTCTTACATTTAAGAAAATAAAAATTTTCTCCCTCAAGTCATGAAGACAATAACTTGATGATTTTTCCTTGGCAATTTAACCTTATGGAGAACAATTCAGAATGATTATTGAATTAAAAAAAAAGCAAATTGCCTTAAGCCTAGTTCAAACCAGCGGAGTGGCCCAAATGGAGGAAAGTAGAACTCTTTTGTCATGGCCAGACCAGAGCATCTTGCTTCACTGGTCTGTGGAAAGATTTTTAGGAGACTGAATAATGTGATGTGAAACTTAACTTTCAAATAAGTCAACTCATACGCATGCGCACACACACACACACACACACACACATATATGTTATCATCCTTGCAATAATTGATTATTCTAAAACTTTGAAATCACTGCAGCAGAAAATTACAAACTGAAAACAAAATTGTGTATTGTGGAAGTAATTACAACCCAAAGGAAAGAGACACTTAAAGAAAAAAAGACAAACAGGCAAATGACTTTTCAGCATGTGCCAGCTCTGCTGACACCAGGCGGGCTGTACAGTGCTCCTCGCCCCGCTTTGTAATGTCACACACAGCTCCTTGTCAAGCTGCAGAGATCACCTCCAGTGAACAGATGATCTACAGGGGACTTTATCAGAAAGGGCCTTTCTGCTTCTGAAGAAGAAACATTTTTTTCCCCTGAATATTCTATTCAAACCCCTTTGGAAATAGCATAAAAGCCTAATACAGAATGAAGTAGGGGGCCGGTGGATGCTTGCTTGATATACTTGTTCTGGTCACAATATTATTTTTATAATTACTTGGAATCATCATTCCTCTATACAGAAACAGGCGAAGGCTGTGTAAACTGGTGAGGGGATTATTCCCTTTGGACATAAATGAGTTCGGTCTTCACAGGCAAAAGCAAGAACTCTAGAGGGGGGCTTTGAACTGAGTGTCCCTTCCCTTGAAACTGAAAAATGATATCTTTTGACATATAAAAACCAGAAGCTCTGTTTGTTAGAGAACCATTCTCTTTCATTTCCTGAAAATGACATTCTAAAACGTTGGTTTTGCATCCATCACAGGAAGATATACGCTAAACAAGCCAGCAAAACCATTCACCTTTAGAAAAGCCGCCTCTCCCCCAATGCACTCTCTCTCTCTGTGAGTTTTCATATGTTCTTTTTATACACCTTTACCATCGTTTTTGCATCATTTACCATAAAGATAGGACTCACTAATAAATCTCTTTTATAGAATGCTGAAAAGAAATCCTAGAGGTCTTTCATGTTTAATATTCCAGTGACTCCGCAGCCTTCATTTGGTCCTGGTGTAGGCTATTTTGGATAATGTTTGCCTGAGCCCTAGTGTTATTTATCAATGCGACTCTGAACGTGTGAATATCAAAGAAATTTCCTGGCATTTACATTGGAAGAATATGCCAGGCTCTCCTCAGTTCCAGTTATTGAAAACTAACACCAATGTAGCAAGGCTTAGAGCTGCTTTCACTCATAGGAAGTTCACAGCAGTGACTGCTAAGGCCCAGGAATCCAGAAATGGTAACAAAACATTTATGGTACATTACCTATCAGCTCAAAGCGACAAAAGGCAGGTAGCAGTGCCAGGGTGAGTGTTTCATTTAGTTTTCCAGTCGGTGAGTTAGCACTTGGAAAAAAAGGAAACAATACGTGGTTAATGTTACTAGAGAAAAGGTTATGCTCTGTAGACCTAATAGATTCCACATATAAGTAGTGCTTAAACCGAGAAGAAAGGAGGGAAAGTTGATATCAGAGAAATTGTGTCTATTCATTTGTAAGTGAAAAGTAATTGAAATACCTATGGAAAATGGACCAGAGTTACTGTTTTTCTTGCTTTACTGCTCTCACTTCACTTTATGGAATAAAAGGGAATTAATATTATTTTACCAATAAAAAGAGAAGTTGAGTCATAGGGTACGTTTTCACTATTCTTTACTAGGTTTGATGTTCATTGTGGATACCCTCAATGGACAGAAAAAAAAAAAAAATCAGCTAATTGAAAGCAAAGAGTAGCATTCTTGGGCCTAATTCAGTGTTTTATAGACAGCATTCTTTAAGAATGCTACTCATTTAGATTGCTTTCTTTCTTTCTTTTTTTTCCCCCCGGGCAATCAGAAGCTGAAATACTATACTTCTGCAACACCCTCTCTGTTCTTCGATTTCAAGGTCTGATAGCTCTGGACTTAAGACAGCCTCTAAAGAGATTTTTAATGAGAATAGAAAATTTTCTGTATTTAACCATAATATACTAAATAATCTCAAAAAAAGGCAGTGACGTGCTGACGTTAACTTTCATTTTCTCCTCCCTGAGCATCTAGTGAAGACTGTTGATCAGTGTAGCGGAAGTGTCTGAACTGACTTCTTTTGGGTTGTTTTGCAGATTGTTTTCTCTGACCTCATCTCTATGTGCCATTTGGTTTGGGGGGCTTTGCAATGCAAATCCACAATGGGAACTTTAAATTCAGCCTGTAAGGAAGTCTTGTTCCTTTTCAAAATGCTCAGAAAAAAAGGCTGGCTGCCTACTTCGCTTGTTAACCAAGAGAGAAGCTGGTTTTTGTCTTTACGTTGGCCCTGCAATTTTTCCTTTCAGTCTGTTCTGTGTCTGTTCTTTCTCCCACACTGCAGTGAAAGCAAGAAGTGAGCTGATCTCCAGGGTGGAAGTAGCACTTCCTTGTTGTAGACAACAAAAAACAGATCTCCCTCCTGTTGAGGGGTGCCTTGTCATGTTCTATGTAACAATATTAAAAATGCATCTGAAGAAAGGGGCTTGAGATGTGAGTGTGTAACCACTTCATATCCCAAATCACCTAGGGCAGAGAGTCACTGATGGAATGCAAGAGAGGAGAGAAGGGTATTGAAGTAAAAAGAAGCTATGCAGGAATATCAATACCTACTTGCTTCTTAAAGTTACTTAATGTTTACTGAGCAAAAAATTTACATACACTTTATGACAAGCACACCAGGGGATTAAAGATGACTTAGACATAAAACTATCTTTAATAACTGACAGTCTAAAATAGGAGAAAAAATATCAGATGTACTAATAACCTTGGCACAAAGTAGCTAGGGTCATTGATGAGGGAACAAGTTGGTGGCAAAAGGATGTGTTGGGAGGAAGGGCAGAGAGGGAGGTGATAATAAGGGAAGGCTTTCAGGAAGAGGTAGCTTTCTATTTGGCCTCTGAAGGTAAGAACCTGAGTGTGAATAGGGAAGATTTGAGGTTCAAAGTGATTTAGTGCTAAAATGATCCTTCACAAACAGTAATACGTAGTTCTGTTTAGTGTATTTTGTATGGAAAGAGGGCAGTGGAAAATAACTTTTAAAAGGCAAATTTGAGAGGGAGATTCCAAAAAGGAAAGGAACCTCAACTTTATTTTCTAGAGCATATTTTCTTCAATTTTGGGTCTCATCTATCAGAATCTCCTGGAATTTTTTTTTTTAAACAATCATATTCATAGTCCCTGTAATGCACATCCCAATTACCAGTCACTCCAAGTTGGTATTTTGGATTCTCAGTTTTTAAACATATGAAATTTATTACTATGTCCCTGGAAGACTGAGAATAATGGATCTAAGGAACATGGAGCCAGTGAAGATTTTCTTTCATTCAACAGATATTGAACACCTACTAAGTGCTAACTCTGTGCTGGCCACGTAGTCAAAGACCACACTCATGAAAGAATAATAACATTTGCAAGCTGCTGCAAATGATGACTCTAAAGGAATGATTGCTGGTCACTAGAACTATTTATAAGAGTCAGTTTACTTTGTATGCTTTTTTCACTCGCTTAAACTAGAGGCTGCTGTAGAAAAACTGATGACCTTAGCTAAGCACAGTATTATAAGTTGCAGGTAAAAGAGGCTATACATCTTTAAAGAAAGGGCTGTTAGTGAGATTAGGGTAGTCAACAAAGGTCTCTGGGGTGCCAGAATTTATATTGAAATTTCAAATATAGGTAGGTTTGGGCCAGCCATAGAGGCACCAAGGCAGTGACAGCAGGGACAATAACACGAGTGGTGGCAGAGGCATTGTGAAATGAGTCTTTCTGAAGAGAAGGTGTTCATTTTGGTGCTTCTGAGCATCAGACTGAGGCGAGATAAATCGTATGGGAGGATATTGACAAGAAAGCAAAATGGTTTCAGACAACTGAAAGCATGGAATATTTCTAACAAGCAGCACATACCAAAGGAAACCTTTAAAAGATGTGTGTTAGAGAAGGCGATGGCACCCCACTGCAGTACTCTTGCCTGGAAAATTTCATGGGCAGAGGAGCCTGGTGGGCTGCAGTCCATGGGGTTGTGAAGGGTTGGACAGGACTGAGCGACTTCCCTTTCACTTTTCACTTTCATGCATTGGAGAAGGAAATGGCAACCCACTCCAGTGTTCTTGCCTGGAGAATCCCAGGGACGGGGGAGCCTGGTGGGCTGCCATCTATGGGGTCACACAGAGTCGGACACGACTAAAGTGACTTAGCAGCAGCAGCAGAGAAGGAAAGGAGAAATCATGGGGAACGGCAGAGCTAATGATATTTGAGGGGGAGAAAGGAGAATGAATTCAAGGAGTTAAGAGATTTTTGGAAAAATCTGGATCAATATGAATATCAAGTCTGGGGGTAGCACATACAGTCTGTAATGGAAACTGTCTATTAGAGTGCTCAATATATATAAGCACTGTAACAGACAATATTTCCAACAAAGATTTGGCCAAAGGTTAGAAATATTTTTGTGTAGTTATTATTTATGTTACCTTTAGACTAAAATCAAGGCAAAACGTTGAGTCATAACACAACAAAGGCATCATTAACGGAAGTCAAGCTAAGAGATTTCAAGGATGTTGGTGTCTAGTAACCTTATTTAGAGGATATAAGACTGAATCCCATGCCCGGTGATCAAATTATAGATTTTGTGCTATTGTTTGCAGAAAGACCCATCCCCATGAGATATTCAAACATCTGACAGCAACCCTACCCTTTCCTTGTACACATTAGAACTCATAAAAGGACGGTCACCTTACCACTGCAATGGAATTTGTGATGCTTTCCGGAAAGAGATTTTAATACAGAAGCTTGAATCACAATTCAATTAGCATGGAGTTCTGTGTACAAAATAATTTATCTAGACATGAAATATCTTGAAATCATACATGTCTTTTCCATAAGAGAAATTCAGTGTTGGATCAGAATTGCTCCAAATTTTAAGTGGTGCTATAAACTGATTGGCTGACAGGGAGTTGGCTGCAGAGCACTCTTCTAAGATGAACTGACTTGCAGGATGGAGTTATTTCACAGTGTCCATTTTAACAGCTGAGAACTCCTGCCAAAGACAACTTTAGCTTCAGTGGAATTGACATTAAGTTGTTTTGTCTGACAGTAATTAGCCCAAAGATTTTATTGCTTCTTGAGGTTGCTCTTAGCTTCTGATATAAAAACATGTCAACACTATAAAGAGGATAATTTTCTTCCTTTTAGTACGGCAAGTGGGCTTTCATCCAACTCATCTAAAACCAGAATCAAGCTATTTAAAGAGAAAAGGGACCACAACATAAGTCATTTTCCAAACCATTTAGAATTAGAATTTGATTAGTTCAGAGATTCTTTCTTTTCACTCTTCTTCTGACATAATATTGCATTATAGTACAGGAAATCGGACAAGCATACAGATTCAAAGTTCTACAGGGAGATCAATACTTTGGCCTGAAGGAAATTCCTGCTTGCTTCTTGTCTGTTGCAGAAGAAGCTGATAGGAAGATGAAAACATGGTGCATGCTCAGTTGCTTCAGTCATGTCCAACTCTTTGCAACCATATGGACTGTAGTTCACCAGGCTCCTCTCTGCATGGGATTCTTCAGGCAAGGATACTAGAGTAGGTTACCATGCCCTTCTCCAGGGGATCTTTCCAACCCAGGGATCCAACTCGCATCTCCTGCATTACAGGTGGATTCATTACCCATTGAGCCATCTCTGGAAACCATAAAACACGATACACACTGATATAACTCGAAGCATCTGTAATTATAATGAGAGAGAAATTGTCGATGACTTTGTCAAATATCTATGGAGTCAAATTCTAATCAAAGAACACTGAATGCTCAGAGAGGTATTATATTATTGTAAACTTAGTGAGATGAAGAGTGCAGAATGATCAGTAATGAGAACGTGCTGACTACAATGTCCTGAATCTAAGACATGAGGTTGAGCGACATGGCCCAGTAGAGGCCCAGCATTTTAAGAAAATCCAGAAAACTCATGAGTCTATATTTGAGGATAAAATAAGATTCCTATGTTCAAGATGGGATAAGCTACATTATGAGTTTATTGTCTAGCCTAAAGGAAGAGGACAGAAGAATTATTTAGGAAAAATAGTCTGAGAAAGACTAGAATTTGCTGAGCAAGAAAAGCTTTAGTGTATTTGGAAGTTGATAGTCTTCTTATGATAGTTGTTTAGACTAAATTGACTAAATGTTTATAGTAGGTAGAGTTTCTATACCCAAGAGGAAAATAAATCTGAATTCTACTAGATAAGGGAATGTTAAATAAATAATGATAATTTTCAGATTTAGCTCAATTAATTGGGATTTTTCTAATTTCTCTCATAAAATTATGTGAGGAATACCCATGCCAAAATATGTAATTATTGTTAGCCTTGACAATCTCAAAACTTCCCACAGAAATTTAAAAAAAAAATTTTTTTTTAAGTAAATTTATTCGGCTGTTTGAATTTAATCAACATCTATGCGATTTCCTTTGTATTGTAATTGAAATTTTGTTTCATTAATTTTATAATGTCGTTGAACTTCTGGGAAAAGTTTTTCAAGCCTAAAGATAGGCTGATCAATCTACTGCTCACATATTATTGGACTACTACCATTTTCTACTTTGTGGCTATATAATAAACAGAGAAAAAATTTCCAGTCAGAGCATGGTGGTATTTTTTTAAAAATTATATTGTTATCTATGGAATCTTGGAAATCCTTACTTCATTTTTTGTATTTGAATGGAGATATCACTATTAAGGACTTTAAGGGATTTAATATGGAAATGGTCATTTTTTATTCTGCCTAAATTGGAGATAAGAAGACAATGATTACTAGTCATTAAATAAAGCTAATTTCTTAATAGAGAGCAATAAAAATGCTCATTCCTTATTTTCTAGCCTTCCACTCGCAAAAGACTGCCATTTAATAAAACAAGATTGAAACTGTAAATGGGTTTGAGTAATTTTTTCCTTAATTAGCTCTGTAGACCTACAAGGGGCTTTCTTGGTGGCTCAGTCTATAAAGAATCTGCCTGCAATGCAGGAGACCTCTTGCAATGTAGGAAACCCAGTTTTGATACCCGAGTCAGGATGATACCCTGGAGAAGGAAATGGTAGCCCACTCCAGTACTCTTGCCTGGGAAATCCCATGAACAGAGAAGCCTGGTGGGCTACAGCCCATGGGACCGCAAGAATTGGACACGACTGAGTTACTGAACCACCACCACCATAAACATATGGAATAATCCACACTGGGGTTATATTTTAACTACAAGTGTTCTAGCAGTAAGAAATTGGCAGAATCGTTGTCAACACTAGTATTTAGACCACTCATAATTGGCAATAAAAGATACACAATTTAGGAATCTATCAAGTTATCATTGAGCATGACAAGATTCTAATGAGACATTGCTGCTGCTGCTGCTGTTAAGTCGCTCAGTCGTGTCCGACTCTGTGTGACCACATAGACGGCAGCCCACCAGGCTCCTCCGTCCCTGGGATTCTCCAGGCAAGAACACTGGAATGGGTTGCCATTTCCTTCTCCAATGCATGAAAGTGAAAAGTGAAAGTGAAGTTGCTCATTCATGTCCGACTCTTAGAGATCCCATGGACTGCAGCCTACCAGGCTCTTCCGTCCATGGGATTTTCCAGGCAAGAGTGCTCGAGTGGGAAAGAGATGTTACCTAGAAGTAAATAGTTATGATACTGGTCAGATCAAGAGTTAGATCATCCAAATTGCCAATGACCCTATCATAAGACATTAAAATAATGCAAATCACACAGCACCATTTCCAAATATATCCAAAAGTAAACAAGTAAAATATTTTCTAATACCCAGTGGTGAGGTTGTAAAGAAATACAAACTAGTGGGTCTAGTGGGTCAACTTATTTGCATTAACTTATCCATCATTTTCCAGATGTTTGCAGATAATTTAATTTTAGACGCAGAGAGTTATGTCCCCAAATTGCCTAAGGAGTAAAAACGAGGGTTAGTGATATCTTCTGTTCTTTGGATCCTGACATTATTTATTTCTCTGATTGTGATCTATGTCCACCTAATGCTCCATTAGCTGTAATATGAATAGGCTTCCTCCAAAAGCCACTCAGTAAGGTGTAGCTCTGAGAAAGAGTGCTGGTCTGCGGTTGTTCAAAGTAGGGTTGAAAGAGTCCAGAGTCAGTTTGAAAGCGTACAACATCTGTAGAAAACAAGTTTGGGAGATATGAGGGCCCGAAAACTTTCCTTCAAGGTAAATTTAATAGTCTTTTATTTTATAGTCTTATTTCCTGCATTGTGCCAAATATTAAGCTATTTTCTTTCAGCTTAAAACCCACCCTTCCTTATTCTGCTTTATGATGTTGAAATTCGGAAGACTCATATTTTTGTTTGCTAATAAGGTCCCTTAACACTCTATCAAGAAGGGGTGCTGAAAGGGAGACAGCAAAGCTCAAGGAAGAACACTGCCCTTTCTGTCTGCTGTCTTTGCCTGTGTCTATTTCCTACTCTTGTTAGTGTCACTCCAGCAACACTTCTTCACCCTAGTAGCAACAGCTGACTTCAGCTTGCAAGCTTTTCCAACATGTGAAGAATCAGAGCAGCAGTAACTGATGTTACTCCCTCATCAGATATTTGGACTCCAGACCCTTGAGCCCCTAATTCTAAGTTCAGAGATATAAGTACCAGCTAAACCCCTTCCTGGAGGCCCATGTTACAGTGGTGAGGGACCTCTGTTCTACATTGTAAGTTTTAACAATGTTGATCCTTTTGTTTATTATCCCAGCTCCATAAATAATGTCAAGTTCCTGAAATTGTTAGCTAAGGGATACCTTAGTTTTCCTTTTTTTAATTTTCATTTTTAATATTGAATTTTCATTTTGAAATATTTTTATTAAAATAAGTGGTATTGTTTTCTTTCTGTGTTTGGAGCCTAGGAATGATATCTAGGTACAGTCATTCAATTCAGTCCAGTTCAGTCGCTCAGTTGTGTCTGACTGTTTGTGACACCATGAACTGCAGCATGCCAGGCTTCCCTGTCCATCACCAAATCCTGGGGATTGCTCAGACTCCTGTCCATCGAGTCAGTAATGCCATCCAACCCACTCATCCTCTGTCATCCCCTTCTCCTCCCAACTTCAATCTTTCCCAGAATCAGGGTCTTTTCCAATGAGTCAGTTCTTCACATCAGGTCATCAAAATACCTATCTGAGGTTATTGATATTTCTCCTGGCAATCTTGATTCCAGCTTGTGCTTCATCCAGCCTGACATTTCGCATGATGCATTCTGCATATAAGTTAAATTAGCAGGGTGACAAAATACAACCTTGATATACTCCTTTCTGATTTGGAACCAGTCTGTTGTTCCATGTCCAGTTATAACTGTTGCTTCTTGACCTGCATACCAATTTATCAGGTGGCAGGTAAGGTGGCCTGGTATTGCCATTTCTTGAAGAATTTTCCATAATTTGTTGTGATCCACACAATAAAAGGCTTTAGCATAGTCAATAAAGCAAAAGTAGGTGTACAAGAATACATTACATTAGTACAGTCATTAGTACAAAAAAATGACTTTCCTTTAGAGGCATTGCTGCTGCTGCTGCTAAGTCACTTCAGTCGTGTTCGACTCTGTGTGACCCCATAGACGGCCTCCCACCAGGCTCCCCTGCCCCTGGGATTCTCCAGGCAAGAACACTGGAGTGGATTGCCATTTCTTTCTCCAATGCATGAAAGTGAAAAGTGAAAGTGAAGTCGCTCAGTTGTGTCCGACTGTTAGTGACCTCATGGACTGCAGCCTACCTGTTTCTAATCAAAAGCAAACAATGAAGAAATTCAACAAGATAATAAATAGTATGTCGGGGAGGCCTGGTGGGCTGCCGTCTATGGGGTCGCACAGAGTCAGACACAACTGAAGTGACTTAGCAGCAGCAGCAGAAAGAAAAATAACACTGTAAGATTTTTTAGTCTTCTAGAAAATCATATGCATGCAAGAGACAAACACAGAAGCTGGGTAGATAGATTTTAATCTGAAATTAGTCCGATTTTAATCTGACTTTCACTTATAGGTGAAAGTCATTCAGTCATGTCAGACTCTTTGTGACCCCATGGACTATGCAGTCCGTGGAATCTCCAGGCCAGAATACTGGAGTGGGTAGCTGTTCCCTTCTCTAGAGGATCTTCCCAACCCAGGGATTGAACCCAGGTCTCCCAATTTGTAGGTGGATTCTTTACCAGCTGAGCTACCAGGGAAATCCCTTTTATAATAGTCATAGACTATTATTAAAAAGATTTTTCACAGCATTAGGGGAATCGGAAATAATTTATTCTCATGCTTCCACATCATTAATAAAGGGATCAAATAAGTAAGAAATCTAGCAATAGAGTGTGTATATTGTTTTAAACCAGTCTTTGTAAAAAATCTCAAAATCACCCCCGAGGCAAACCTATAAATTAATCTATGTCAGTTTACTGAAGGAGTAGAAATAAATGAAGAAGTACCACTAAGGAAATAGAAGTTTTAAATCTTGGACAAGATATTACTTATTTCTCAAGATAAGTTATATTAAACAGAATTTATTGACTGGCACACAGAAGGCATTATGCCCTATTCTAAATGTGTACTACCTCATTTAAATCTCACTGCAATTCCATGATGTATTATTGTTATTATTATTATTCCCATTCTAAACCTAAACTGATGCTTAACTAACATGCTTATGATCACAGAGCTTGTAAATTTATCAGCAAGAATTTGAAGTCCATTCTAACCAGGTTCACATTTTATGCTCTTAACCATTGCTACCAAGGCTGTGAGACAATATTCACTGCAATTCCATGATGTATTATTGTTATTATTATTATTCCCATTCTAAACCTAAACTGATGCTTAACTAACATGCTTATGATCACAGAGCTTGTAAATTTATCAGCAAGAATTTGAAGTCCATTCTAACCAGGTTCACATTTTATGCTCTTAACCATTGCTACCAAGGCTGTGAGGCAATATTCTCAATTATTTTATCCTGACAATAGGGTTGGATAACAAGTGAGCTTGTGTGGGCCTCTGTGAGTCACTTTGTTGCAGCCAATGAGGGGAGGGGAGGGCAGTGGGCAATTTGTGGTGAGACATGAAAACAGAGGGTATATATTTTTCTCCAGTAGAAAGAATCAACCCACTATGATTCATCCTTAAATGTACCTCAGAGATTTTTAATTTTTACATGATTTGAAAGTTTAGAGTTCAGTCTTTGATTGTAGAAAACAGTACCATCCCAGATGGGAATGANGCAATTTGTGGTGAGACATGAAAATGGAGGGTATATATTTTTCTCCAGTAGAAAGAATCAACCCACTATGATTCACCCTTAAATGTACCTCGGAGATTTTTAATTTTTACATGATTTGAAAGTTTAGAGTTCAGTCTTTGGTTGTAGAAAACAGTACCATCCCAGATGGGAATGATACTTGAAATCATAATCTCGTTAGCATTTTCCCAACTGAATTTACAGTGTAAAGATTGAGAAATATTCCTAACAAGCAAACATAGTTTGACTCAAGCTATAAAAAATGATGAAATATTCAGAGACTATAAAAGCCTTTATTGATATTATTAAATCCTCAACCATCCAGAGGGAGATACAGAGAGCCAGACAAAAGGCAGCATTGATTTCCTGCCAGTTTTCACAGGTTTACCACCACAAACATGGCAAACAAAATCAGCGTAACTATGTGAACTTTCAAAATAGGAACAAAATTATTTCAAATTTTCCAGGCTTTTCCTCTCCATCTTGAATGCTGTTGGAACATCCAAAAAGTTCAAGATCAATGTTCCTTATTTCATGAAAAGGTAATAAATGTCTTATGTATGACTTCATAGTCTTCTTTGTTGATCATATTCTGTTAAGAAATCTGAAAAGCCTGGCCCTCCCAGAATTGCCTTGTGACTCTAGGGGATTAACAAAAACTCATTGGATAATTGGTTTGCAAAAGAAATACATTTTCCTTAAGAACTTGCCACTAAACAGGTATGCAATTTTGGCAAGTTTGACAGTAATCTCCTTTTAAGCCATAGTTTTCTCATCTGTATCATGAACAGATGAAATTAAACTAGTTTTATGACCCTGATCAGGTCTAAGGCTACATAATACATCACAGAACAGCAATAGAATTAACACCTTAATTCATATAAGACAATGCCAAGTCACCAAATTTTCCAGATTTCATTTGTGGTGAGCATAGAAGAGGAAGCTAGCTTTGAGACACAGATCCCTTTTCTGAATGAAAAACAGATTGGATTTCCAAAACTTCCATCTTCTCATTCCCTGTTCTCTCCAGGGAAAACGGCTGAAAGTGAGCATAAGGGACATAACTGAACACAGAAGATGCTGATGGAAACCACAGTGAAAATCCTGTAAAAATGCTGAACATGTCTTAAAAGATAATTTCCAATGTGAAAAGGATACTTGACGATGATATTACTTTGGGACTGAAAGCAGACTGATTAACAGTATGAACCTTTCATAATTTAAATCCTCAACCATATCTGTAAGTGTTCCCTTCATCATAAAAATAGAAGTATGGGTGCTTGTTGGACTGCACCAGAATTTTACTCTGTACTCAGAATTTCCATGGCTCTTCTCTATAACATTTTAATGGAATGGACTGAGTTTTACAAAAGTAATTGCTGTGCAAATAAAGACAATTATTCATAAGTTGTGAAAATAATGTATATATCAGTCAGCAGTGAACAAGAGAAGTATTGATATACAGATACACATTATATATCTTAGTTGTTTATTTAAATAAACTGCTTCCCAGGTGTAGCAGTGGTAAAGAATCTACCTGCCAATGCAGGAGACACAAGAGATACAGTTTTGATGCCTGGATCAGGAAGATTCCCTGAAGTAGGAAATGGCAACCCACTCCAGCATCTTGCCTGGAAAAGTCCACAGACAGAGGCGCCTGGTGGGCTACAGTCCATAGGGTTGCAAAGAGTTGAACAGTACTGAGCTGACATGCACACTTGCATATGTTATTTGTATATGTGTGTATGGCCATATGTATATGGATACATATGTGTCTAATGGATTTTGTTGCAAGGATTTTACCTTGTACCATTGTGTGAGCTGACTAAGCAGTCTCCATAGTCTTTTCATCACAGCTTTTCTAAAGCTGAATGTTCACAAAGCAGGCAGTAGGAAAGGGAAGATGAATGTAAAGTGGGGGACAGCAAGAACAAGCTAAAGCCCACAATAATAGGCTGGCTTGGGATGAATTAAAACACTATCAATCTTATTGCCTCTTGAGAGTATGGATGCCCTGCAGAAGTAGGGACCCATCATTATGGATCTAAAAACATGTACCTGGCCCAGAAGTTAGGGAAGCTATAAAAAAGGTGGAGCAGGCAGATAGGGGTTTAGTTTTGGGGTGATGCCGAGTTGAACAAATAGGCATGTGCCATAATATGGCCGCTAAATAACTTCTGCCTCCCAGGTCTCCCACAAGAATCTTTCTTATATCCTGCCTTAACCAGAAACAGGAAAGGGGCTTCTGGAAAATGAAGTTCAGCCTGACCAAGGTGATATATTACAAAATCTCTACAGTGTACTACTAAGATACCTCCTGATGATAGCTGCTGCTGCTGCTAAGTCACTTCAGTTGTGTCCGACTCTGTGTGACCCCATAGATGGCAGCCCACCAGGCTCCCCCGTCCC
>SJYX01007349.1:143061-159131 GCA_006410675.1 Oreotragus oreotragus
GTGAGATGAGTGCAATTGTGCGGTAGTTTGAGCATTCTTTGGCATTGCCTTTCTTTGGAATTGGAATGAAAACTGACCTTTTCCAGTCCTGTGGCCACTGCTGAGTTTTCCAAATTTGCTGGCATATTGAGTGCAGCACTTTCACAGCATCATCTTCCAGGATTTGAAACAGCTCAACTGGAATTCCATCACCTCCACTAGCTTTGTTCATAGTGATGCATTCTAAGGTCCACTTGACTTCACATTTCAGGATGTCTGGCTCTAGGTGAGTGATCACACCATCGTGATTATCTGGGTCATGAAGATCTTTTTTGTAAGGTTCTTCTGTGTATTCTTGTCACCTCGTCTTAATATCTTCTGCTTCAGTTAGTTCCATACCATTACTGTCCTGTATTGAGCCCATCTTACCGTCCTGTATCGAGCCCATCTTTGCGTGAAATGTTCCCTTGGTATCTCTAATTTTCTTGAAGAGATGTCTAGTCTTTCCCATTCTCTTGTTTTCCTCTATTTCTGTGCATTGATCACTGAAGAAGGCTTTCTTATCTCTTCTTGCCATTCTCTGGAACTCTGCATTCAGATGCTTGTATCTTTCCTTTTCTCCTTTGCTTTTTGGTTCTCTTCTTTTCACAGCTATTTTTAAGGCCTCCCCAGACCGCCATTTGCTTTTTTGCATTTCTTTTCCATGAGGATGGTCTTGATCCTTGTCTCCTGTACAATGTCATGAACCTCTGTCCATAGTTCATCAGGAACTCTATCTATCAGATCTAGGCCCTTAAATCTATTTCTCACTTCCACTGTATAATAGTCCTAAATACTTACTATTGCTACTTCAAATGTTATATCTATATATAAACTTAAACAAATGCACATACTTTGAATAACATAATCCAGTTACTACAAATATATAGAAATTCAATTGACTCTTATAATTTGATCATTTTATTTTGTGATCTTGGTAACTTTTGTCTTTGATGCTCATAATTTATCTGTAGGTATTTTGGCTTTCTACACAAAAAGTGGCCTCATCTTCAACACATAACATTTTATTTCTCTTTTTTAATCTTAATTTTTCATTTAGTTTTCTATCATGCTGAACAAATGTGTCTATCTCTAATCTCTAATTGGTTGACAGCTTTTTCATAAGTGAATGTTAATGAGATACTATTTATATAATTAGTGGGATAGTTTGGTCATAATTAATTAGATTTATAAATTTATCATTTTTACTATAAGCACATCTTTGATTCTGAAATAAATCCAACTTACTTACAACTGTATATGAGTGTTTTAATACTTTGTTAAATTTGGTTTTCTAAATTTTTAATTTTAGATTAAAAAAATTTTTGCTTTGTTTTTTAGCATCCATTATTGTTTAGCATTTAGTTTTCCATTCTATTTCCAGGTTCTTGGGGTTTATTCCAGGTATTTTAATGTGCAAAACTTAAGGATTAAGTTTAGAGTTACTTAAATACTTAAATTTGCTTTATTTAAATATTTACAATATTTTCATTCACTNCCATTATTGTTTAGCATTTAGTTTTCCATTCTATTTCCAGGTTCTTGGGGTTTATTCCAGGTATTTTAATGTGCAAAACTTAAGGATTAAGTTTAGAGTTACTTAAATACTTAAATTTGCTTTATTTAAATATTTACAATATTTTCATTCACTAATTCTTGTAAGTTCTTTCATCTGAAATCATTTTCTAAGTATCTAAAATATATGTTCTTTAATCGTCTTTGGTGTGCGACTGTTGGTAAGCTCTCTTTTCCATTTGTAAATGTCCTTATTTCTTCATCAGTCTTTAAATGCACTGTCACTGGGCATAATATTCTCAGGTGACATTTATTTTTCATTATCCCACATTCCAACATTGTCATTATATGTTAAGTCTAATTTCTGTTCTAGCTTTCATTTGTTTCCTTCAAAAATCTTCTGTTTTAGTTTGTTATAGAGTGCCTCTGTGTTAAATAAGAGGAGAATTCTTTTCATTTATCAGGCTTGAGATTTTAGGACTTTCTGAATCTGAGGTTTGGTTTATTTCAACAATTCTGCTGTTTTAGCCTCTTTCTTGTCTAACTTCTCTTTCACATTGTTGCTGATTTCCATCTCNTTATAGAGTGCCTCTGTGTTAAATAAGAGGAGAATTCTTTTCATTTATCAGGCTTGAGATTTTAGGACTTTCTGAATCTGAGGTTTGGTTTATTTCAACAATTCTGCTGTTTTAGCCTCTTTCTTGTCTAACTTCTCTTTCACATTGTTGCTGATTTCCATCTCAGGGCTGTGTTTCTGATAATTTATTCAAATTTATTTTCTAGTTCAGTGTCTCTTCAGCTCTGTTTATTTTGCCACTTCATCCATCTACAGAGTTTTTTTTTAATTTTAACTCTGTTGCTGCTCATTTCTAGAAACTGTTTGGTTCTTTTGATTAGTCTGTTTTCCTTGTTGATGTCTTATCTTTTAAAACCTATTAAAACCTATTTATTGAGTATTCTGTATTTGATGACTTCAATATCTTCAGTCGTTGTCAGTTTGATTCTGATTCTGTTACACATTGAATTCTCTGAAGGCAGAGGCTGAGGTTGAGTTTGAGGTATAAAATATTGATGAAGGGTCACTTCCTGTGAAAAGCAGGGAGAAGCAGTCAAACCGCGGTGCAGACTCCACAGGAAAAGTCAGTCCCCATGACGAGGGGCTGAGAGCAGATGCTGTCCATGGGAATCATCCTGGGAAGAAGGAAGGACGCGGTCTTGTCTAGTCTTTGGGGTGGGACTGTTGGTAAGCTCTCTTTTCCATTTGTGAAGTGAAGTGAAGTGAAGTCGCTCAGTCGTGTCCGACTCTTTGTGACCCCATGGACTGTAGCCTACTAGGCTCTTCTGTCCATGGGATTTTCCAGGCAATAGTCCTGGAGTGGATTGCCATTTCCTTCTTCAGGGGGTCTTCCCAACCCAGGGATCGAACCCGGGTGTAAAGATTTGTAAATCCCTCTTTCCTTCCTGCCTCCGGAAGGACGTGGCTTTGAACAAGGCTGCTCTCTGAAGCTGAAATAAATCCTGAAGACGCTGTCCACTTCCAGTCTTGTGGGCGGGCAGCACAATCTTTCTTCAGGGGAATTCTCGTCATCCTCATGTCGATTACATTTATGTTTGGCCATTCTCACTCGCGTTGCCCAATTTGCTTTCACTGCTTCCACTCTTTCCCCATCTATTTGCTATGAAGTGATGGGACTGGATGCCATGATCTTCATTTTTGAATGCTGAGTTTTAATACACTGTGGCAAAAACCACATCACCACCCTATGCTACTTTTAAAAAAGTGCTTATTTACTTATTCGGTTGGGGCTTCCCTGGTAACAGTGGGTAAAGAACTTGCCCGCACTTCAGGAGATCCGAGTTCGATGCCTGTGTTGGGAAGATGCCCTGAAGAAGGAAATGGCAAGTCACTTGCTTGGAAAATCCCACGGACAAAGGAGCTTGATGGGCTGCAGTCCACAGGTTTGCAGAGTCGGGTGTGACTTAGAGACTATTTATTTGATTGTGTCAGGTCGTAGCTGTGGCATGCAGGATCTTTAGTTGTGATATGTGGTAACTAGTTCCCTGACTAGGAATCAAACCCAGGCCCCCTGCACTGGGAGTGCAGAGCCTTAACCATTGGACCACCAGGGAAGTCCTGGCTTATGCTACTTTTATTAGTATTAAATAGGACTAACTGCACAGTCATTCCCAAGATCTAGAGTATGTATATATATATGTATAGTTAATTAACAATGTTAGGTAAGTTTTAGGTGCACACTATAATGATTCACAGTCTTTGATGGTTATACTCCATTTACAGTGATTACAAAATATTGATTATATTCCCTGTGGTCTATAGTATATCCTTGTAGNATATATATGTATAGTTAATTAACAATGTTAGGTAAGTTTTAGGTGCACACTATAATGATTCACAGTCTTTGATGGTTATACTCCATTTACAGTGATTACAAAATATTGATTATATTCCCTGTGGTCTATAGTATATCCTTGTAGTTTATTCATTTTATACATAGTAGTCATGCCTTTTATATGCCTACCACTGTCTTCCCCCTCCCTCTTCCCTGGTTCTATTGGTAATCATTAGTTTTATTTTTTCTGTACTTGTGAGTCTATCTCACTTTTGTTTTAAGCATTGGTTTATTTTAGTTGTTAGATTTTACATATAAGTGATATTAAAGAGTATTTGTCTTTCTCTGACATTTTACTAAGCATAATACCTTCCAAGTTTACCCATGTTATTGCTAATGGCAACATTTCATTTTTTATTGATGTATAATATTTCATTTTACATATAATATATACATATATATATATATGCTGAATCTTAATTCAATTGTCTATTGATGGAAAATGAGGTTGAATCCGTATGTTGGCTATTGTTAAGTAATCCTGCTATAAGCATTGGAATCCACTAATCTTTCTGAATTAGAGTTTTCATTTTCTTTAGATATATATCCAGGAGTGGAATTGCTAGATCATATAGCAATGATCATATTGCTAAATCATATCATTGTTTCCCTGGTAGCTCAGCAGGTAAGAATCTGCCTTCAATGCAGGAGACCCCGGTTCAGTTCCTGGGTTGGAGCGACCCCCTGGAGAATGGATAGGCTACCCACTTCAGAGTTCTTGAGCTTTCCTGGTGGCTCAGATGATAAAGAATCCACCTGCAATGCAGAAGACCTGGGTTTGATTCCTGGGTTGGGAAGATCCCCTGGAGGAGGGCATGGCAACCCACTCTAGCATTCTTGCCTGGAGAATCCCCATGGTCCATGGGGTCGCCAAGAGTTGGACATGACTGAGCTACCAAGCACATAGTAGTTCTATTTTTAGTTTCTTCATGAACCTTTATACTCTTTTTTAGACTGGCTGAATGAATTTGTATTCCCACCAAAAGTGCACATTGTTCTTTTGGCTCCACATCCTCACCTACATTTATTATTTGTGGTCTAGAGCTTATATGTTGCATCACAAGCTAGGTATTAGCCAAATGTGAGTGTTGCTAACTCTGTTGAACAGAATAGCTGTTCTCAAATATTATCCAAAGGAAGAGATAATAGGTAAATGAATTGCAAATATAGCTCACTCAGTGTCTGTCTGCAGAATGACATCACTTGAGAGTTTGCATCAGTTCTGTTCCTCAGTTGGCCTATAATCATATCTATGAGGTCTGCAGATTGTCCTTGTCCATATCCTTGCCTTCCCATCCTAACACTATTGACTGTTATTCCCCTTTGCACTGAGTTAAAAGGCAGTAGCATCTGCTACCCACAAAAATATTCAGAATTTCTTCTGTACTTATAAATTGGAAATGGACTGAAGACTCAGATTTTAACTTATTATCTCACTGGCTGATTTCTCATTAGGTTTTCCTTATTTTCAGAAAGTGACTGAGTATAATCCAGTAGATGGACTCGGCTATTATCATGGTTGGTAGTAGCGTATTACATTAATTCCATGAACAGTTTCCTGATCCTAGATATGAAGGCAAACAAGAGCTCACTTGTTGGTTTAAGGTTATGGCAGGGCCATCAGGGGCATGCTGCTAAATTTTATGAAGGATATTTTTACTTTTGAGCAATCACTTAACCTCTGCTTTGGTTTTTCTAGTTGTAAAGTGGGGGTTTGAAGAGGTTATACAATTAATATTTCTAAAGTATTCTTAAAATGAAAAATGCTATGCAGGTGTTAATTATCTTGTCATGTTATTGTTGATAGTCATTTAAGTAATACATTTTGGAAAACAACATCATGTCATTTTCAGAGCCTAGTGAGCTGTTTTCCATAAACAGCAAGCATGTTAGTACAGTATAGATTTCAGCATTTATAAAATATCTCCTTTTTAATCTCTAGAAGTAGTCAGATCTACACATATTGTAGGTTTACATTATGTTAAAAGGAAAAAAAAATGCAAACCCAATAAGACGTACAGACCTAAAAAGCAAAACACATCAGCTGTGTGGATGCACATGTATGTGCTGTGCTGACCAAGAGAGAGAAGGGCTGAAGGGAGATTATCTTAATGAAGGAAGCAGGTCAGCAATCCTCAGCTTATTTTGACAAACTTTGTTCCTTTTGTCAAGTCTTTTCCTCAGGGGCCTAATAGTTGCAAACCCAATAAGACGTACAGACCTAAAAAGCAAAACACATCAGCTGTGTGGATGCACATGTATGTGCTGTGCTGACCAAGAGAGAGAAGGGCTGAAGGGAGATTATCTTAATGAAGGAAGCAGGTCAGCAATCCTCAGCTTATTTTGACAAACTTTGTTCCTTTTGTCAAGTCTTTTCCTCAGGGGCCTAATAGGAAGAGAACTTCAGACGGCTTTACTGGTTAGGGCAGGCAATGAAGACTCCACACAGAAGGTAAAAACGTGGAGTACTGACAGCTTATGGGTCAAGTAAAGAAACAATTCCTGTGCAGAGCTCTTACATTAGGATTCCCAACAAAACAGGATCAATTGATTCAACAGAATCGATCAATCAATCACAATCAATAAGCAGTGAGAGAGAGGGAGAGAGAGAGGGAAAGAGAGACTGATTTATTATAGGAACTGACTGACATATTTTGGAGGCCAAGATATCCAACAATGGATCCACCTGCCTTCTGCAAGCTGGAGAACTAGAAAAGCCAGTGTGCCATTTGGGCCATGTCCAAAGGCCTAGGGACCAGGAGTGCAGATGTCAGAGGGCAAAAGAAGATGCCTTCAAGCCAAAGAGCAAATTCTTTCTTCCTCTTCCCTTTTGTTCTATTCATGCCCTCAATGGATCGAATGATCCTCACCTACACTGGTAAAGGTAGTCTTTACTTAGTCTCCAGATTCAAATACTAATTTCATCCAGAGATACCTCACAGACACATCCATAAATAATATTTCACCGTTTCCTATTTAGGCATCCCTTAGGCCAGACTTCCCTGCTGGCTTAGATGGTAAAGCGTCTGCCTGCAATACAGGAGACCCAGATTCGATCCCTGGGTTGGGAAGATTTCCTGGAGAAGGAAATGGCAACCCACGCCAGTATTCCTGCTTGGAGAATCCCAGGGACAGAGAGGAGCCTGGTAGGCTACAGTCCATGGGGTCACAAAGAGTTGGACATGACTGAGTGACTTCACTTCACTTTAGGCCAGACAAGCCAACATAAAATTAACTATCACCCGATGTTTAGACATTCCAAAAAGCAGTCAACACTAGGGCGAGTCATGGATTTTCTATGTTGACAGAGAAGAAATATGCTTTCATTTAAGAAGAAATGCCTCTTCCTAAAATTCTTAAGGTTGTAGGAGATAGATTATGGAAGAGACATTGAAGAGTTTGCTAGACATTTCTTATCAGAAGGGGGTAGATTTGTGTAGATGAAGATTTGCACAGATTCAGATTGATGTGTAAATACTTCTGGGGTGTCATCAGAGCCAAATATAGAACCTAATACTCTTGTTTAAACTTCTACCTAGCAGAATTTCTATCTTTTCTGTCCCATATTACACTTATGTGAACCATACATTTTGATTCCTGAGATTCTACCCTAAGCTTCAAATCACATTGCTTATTCTTATGGACAAATAAAAGATTGTATGATATGAACCCTGGCTACAAAAGCCTTACTGTCTAGAAGTGGAGATGAAATACATGTATAAATAATTGTGTGATTAAAATGTTTGTTTTTAAAAACTTCTATTATCAGGTAGCTTTTGTTCTGTAATAAATCACACTCAAATATAGTGACTTAAAAACAATGAGAATGCCTACTAAGTTGCTTCAGACATGTCTGACTCTTTGCAACCCTATGGACTGTAGCCTGCCAGTCTCCTCTGTCCATGGGATTCTTCAGGCAGGATTGCCATGCTCTCCTACCAGGGATCTTCTCCATCCAGTACCAGGCTGAGAGCGTGCGGGATCAGGGAGGCTTCATATTTTAAGGGAGGTTTTGCAGAAGTGATACGGGAAGATTTGGTCAGGTGGATGAACAGGGGTGGGGAGTCCCAGGCCAGGGGTGGAGGGTCCTGGGCTGATGCAATCTCCCCAGAGTATCGGGGTGGGACTTAAAGATCAGTTTTGCCATCCTCGAAGTCAGGTGGTTCAGTAAGGGCCCTTGAGGTGGTTATCTTCTTTTCTAGGTGTGAGGACTCCTTCAATAACAATCTCAACGCCCTGAGTTTCTTTGATTTCTATGGCTTGACAATTGAATTAAGTCTTTGCAAGGTAGATGGGATTGAACTGCTTGTCCTGGTTGTTGCCTGTCTTAAAGAAAAACATTTTAAGTTGCAAGGTAAAGAGAAACCACAGTCTATGTTACCTTGGAAAAGGATGTTTAGACCTAAATGTCCTAAAATGTACTTCCAACATAGTATCTTTCTATGTTTATATACACGTTTGCATTTACCAGAAAGAAACCTCCTTTCTCACAGATTCAGAACTACCATGACATTTTTAACAGTATAACTTATAGATAAACTTCAGGTACTCCTTAACGGTTTTATCTTAAGTGCCATGTTATTCTGACATTTTTTAGACCTAGATCAGGGTTATCCTGGGTCATCCCAGTAAGTTTTTAATAACTTTGAATACAGAGAAGATTAAGTGATATTAATCACTCTTTTCTGAATTTCCATGTGATTCCAATGCCTTCTTTCAGGTGCCCTTCCCAACAGTTTCATTTTCCAATCTCTATGTGTGTGTGTGTGTGTATATATATATATATATATATATNACTTAGATCCCCTTTTACACACCCACACCCTTGAAAGTACAAGGCATAAGTCAGAGCCTGTCATCTTTAAATGCTTTTCTAATATGCTTATCAATTTAAACACCTAAGGACCATGCTCTGAAAGTGAATGTTCAAGTCTAAGTGCATTTTGGTTTCTGCCAAGAGTGAACAAGTGTAGAGCCAGTGAGGAGTTGGCAGAACAGCGCAGCTCCGCGGAGTCAGACTGATGGTGGATGCTGCTGCTGGATTGCGGTTCCGATCGAGCAGCATGGAGGCCTCGTCCAAAACAAGGCTGGGAAGAAGCCCACATTTACATATCATACTTGCAAGTGTTGGGACCAATTTTGGGGAGGCATATATGTATGAAATACCGTGCTGCTCTCAGGCTTTGAAGAGTGACAGTAAAAGGAAATGGTGAAGTATGTGTGTGTCCATATGTATGTAGAAAGATAATTGCTCCCAAAGAAGGGCTTCGATTTTGCTGTTGGCCATGCTTTGTATGGGATCTTAGTTCCCCAGCCAGGGATCAGACCTGTGCAGCCTGCAGGGGAAGTGTGGAGTCTCAACCTCTGGACCTCTGCCGAAGTCCCCAGTCTTAATACCACGGCTTAGCCCTGCGATCCCCTTGTGCTGTCTGCATTTGAGGAGTTATCACAGGATGGTCTGACATGCTCTGGTTAAAGCAGTGACTTGGGGTGGGGTGGGGTGACCGCTGCGGGGGTACACCTGGCACACCTGACTGGGGGGGCCCTGAAGGTGCACCTGGATTCCTTGTCACACCTGTGGTTCTCATGGAATAGGGTTTTTTAGCTAAGAAAGCAGACTCTAGGCGAGGAAGGGAACTGAGGAGCTCTGCGGGAACTGAGCAAGGCTTCCAGGGCTTCTGTGACGGCCCGCATGGACTGTGCTTTCTCATGTATCATCAGTGTCCCGGCAGAGCTATTTGAGCAGTGGAAGCTGGAGAGGAGATGTCCTACAGCGTTTGGCAGATGGGAGGTGAGGCGAGGCTACTTGGGAAGCTGGCACTTCTCAACCTGCCTGGAATGCGAGCATCCTGGATGGCAGCTGGTGGAGGCAGCAGGGGATGCAGGTGGACTGTGTGAGGGTCGGGAGCTGAGCCCGGGGGTGGGATTTCCTGGAGGCAAAACGGGGCTATACCGTTTGGCAGCAGGGCTGCAGAATCTTTAAACACAAAGGACAGGAGCATCTCACTGTTCTCAATCCCAATTGGTTTCTCGTCTCAGCGGAGAGGACAGTGTCCTAAGTCACTCAGTCGGGTCCGACTCTTTGCGACCCAATGGGCTGTAGCCCGCCCGGCTCCTCTGTCCATGGGATTCTCCAGGCGAGAATACTCGAGTGCGTTGCCGTTTCCTCCTCCAGGGGACCTTCCCCAGCCAGGGATCGAACCCAGGTCTCCTACGTCTCCTGCACTGGCTGGTGGGTTCCTTACCGCTGGTGCCACCTGGCAAGAGGGGAAGATGGTTACTTGCAAAGTGAGGGAGCTCGGTGAGGCGAGAGTGAATATGATCCTCGTGAGCAGATTCTCTAAATGTTCTTGGGCTGGGTGTTATCACTTGCCTCAGACTTGCTCTACAGAAGACTGATAGACCTACCGGGGGAAGATGCCAGCCTTCTCCGCCTGCTGTTTCTCTTCTCTCTTCCCATTACTCAGCAAAGGGAGGAGCTTGAGGGGCATCCCTGAGGCGCATGGCCGAGGCCCGGGCTCGGCGCTCAAGTGGTGCGGATGCACGCCGACAGTGGGGACAGGATGGGGCCTCGGCAGCTCCGGCTCCTTTAGTTTTCCTTTGGAAAAGGACGCCGTCCCCTGGCTTCTTGCTTCATGCTCTTCTCTAGCATGGCTTCTTAGAAAAGATGACTGTCTCTTTATGCCCTTCCTCAGCAAGTATTAACAGTGGAGTAAGCACTCTTGTGAAAGCCTTTATTTCCACAGCTTTTCAAGTAGCTGAGTACCAGCGATGTTAAGGTTGAAAATGAGGCCATCTCACCGGGAACCAACTTTCAGATGTTGAAGTCAACATAGATTTTTAATAACGTGGGAGACTTATTACTAAAAGTACTCTGTATTTGAATCATTCTTCTCTCTTGTTAGCTCAGTTTTAGGAAGCGGTCCCAGGGACTCCCGAGGAAGAAAGTGTGGCTGGATCTGAGGGCCGTGATTGTGAATTTTCTGGATCTTTCTTGGGCATGCTGTTGGAGGAATACCAGTCTCTCAGAATACGACTGTGAAGTGTTAACTCTGTATGCTGACTGACACAGGGATCCTGAGTTTAAAATGGTGGTTACCACCTCACTAAAATTACACAGGAGCCCAGATAAGTGAAAAGTGAAAGTGTTAGTCGCTTAGTCATGTCTGACTCTTCTGCGACCCCGTGAACTGTAGCCCACCAGGAGAAGGAAATGGCAACCCACTCCAGTGTTCTTGCCTGGAGAATCCCAGGGACGGGGGAGCCTGGTGGGTTGCCATCTGTGGGGCTGCACAGAGTCGGACACGATTGAAGTGACTTAGCAGAAGCAGCAGCAGCAGCAGCAGCAGCAGCAGCAGGCTCCTCAGTCCATGGAATTCTCCAAGTAAGAATACTGGAGTGGGTTACCACTCCCTTCTCCAGGGATCTTCCCAACCCAGGATCGAACCCAAGTCTCCCACACTGCAGACAGATTCTTTACCATCTGAGTCACCTGGGAAGGACCTTAGAATTCCACAACTGTAGAGTAAGGACTTCTGAAAGTCTCCTCTGTTAAAGCAGTGAGAACACTGGCAAGACACATCAATATCAACTTTTCCAAAACTTTGGAAATTAAAGACCCGGAACAAAAAGAGTAACGTATGTTCAAGAACAGCTGTGTGAGCGCAGCAGGAGCAGTGGGCTCCGTGTGGTGTTTCAACTTGTGAGCACCCGTCCTCCTTGCCTCACCTCCATGGTGGCCATGCAAGCCAGTGGCCTTGCAGCTCTCTGGTGGCAGTGAAAACCAGCAGTCTCGGAGCCACTGGGTGGGCGAGAACAAAGCTGGAGCTCCTCCAGAGGCCCACTTCTTTCCAAGAAAGTGTCACTCGTCTGACAGCCCGTGTGAACGCTCCATTCTTAGCTTGTCTTTATTTGATCTGACTCGGAGCACACTTTGTGTAAGGGCCTCACTCCACTGCACATTGGTTGAGAATGGTCAGTTGCGATTGTTTCATCACGGCTGCCTGAGATGGTGTTGCTATTTGGGGCCAACAGTTAACTGATCAAAAAGCACTGAAAGAAAAACCTGGAGATGGGCTGTCCAGCGGGAGCCTTATAGAGTTCCAGCATATTTCTGGGAATCTACAAGGCTCTACACATGTCCAGCGAGTACTGGAGAAGGCCCTAAGTTTCCATCTATGACTGGCCTTGAGGTTCTGCACAAACAAAGTAAAGACTAAGGTAGGCTTATGGGCTTCTCCGGTGGCTCAGATGGTGAAGAATCTGCCTGCAGTGCCGGGAACCTGGTTGGATCCCTGGGTTGGGCAGATCTCTTGGAGAAGGGAATGGCAACCCACTCCAGTCTTCTTGCCTGGAGAATTCCCTGGACAGAGGAGCCTGGAGGGCTACAGTCCATGGGGTCGCAAAGAGTCGGCCACGACTGAGTGATCAGCACAGGTGGAGTTTTGAACTGGCTGGCGGAGCATGGAACCTGCTGCAGCACACTCACAGAAGCCCTTGGTAAGGGCTGCGAGATTCATTAGCTCAAAGCATTTAAGGGAATCTCTGTTCAACTAATACTTAACCACTGAGTCACTAATCAGAGATTTCAGTGGCCACATATGAACCAAAAATACAGACTTGATAGGCTCAGTGCAAGGAAACCACTAAACAGCAACAGCAAACAACCCTGGTGTTCGTAACAGTAAATCTGGGTTCTGCTTCCACACACTGACACGTTATATCACTTTAAATGTCTCGTTTTCAACAGCAAATTGCAAGATAGCCAAAGAAACAGGAAAACACGGCCCAAACACAGGGAAAAAACTGTCAACCGAAACTTTCCTTAAGGAAGCCTGGGTATTGGATATACTACACAAAACTTTAAATCTGCTTTGATAGATATGTAGGAAACCACGTCTAGAGAGTTAAAGGGAAACATGGAATGCTGTGTCACCAAATAGAAAATGTGAATAAAGAAGTAAAGATTATTTAAAAAAAGATTATTTAAAAAAAATTCTGGAGTTGAAAAGTAGAGTAACTAAAAAGGAAACGTTGACAACATTATGATAGGTGAAAGAAGCCAGGCACAACAAGCCACGCTTTTATTTAAAGTGTTTAAAACAGGCAAATCCGGAGAGAGAGAAGGTAGCCTAGTATTTGCTGGAGGCTGGTGGCAGGGAGGAATAGGGTATGCTATGATGGGTATAAAGTTTCGAGTGATAAAAGATTTCTGGCATTATCTAGTGGTGATGGATGCACAGCTTTGTGACTATATTAAAAGTCGGTGAATTTGAAAAGGGCAAATTTTATGATTCAGGAATTAAACCCCAGTGTTTTTGTTGTTCACTTACTAAGTCATGTCCGACTCTTGTGACCCCGTGCACTGCAGCACACCAGGCCGCCCCTGTTCCACAGTCTCTCGGAGTTTACTCAAACTCATGTTGATTGAGTCAGTGATGGCATCCAACCATCTCATCCTGTCACCCCCTTCTCCTCCTGCCCTCCATCTTTCCCAGCATCAGGGTCTTTTCCAATGAGTTGGTTCTTTGCATCAGGTGGCCAGAGTATTGGAGTTTCAGCTTCAGCATCAGTCCTTCAAATGAATATTCAGGACTGATTTCCTTAAGGATTGACTGGTTTGATCTCCTTGCAGTCCAAGGGACTCCCAAGAGTCTTCTCCAACACAAAAGTTCAAAGGCATCAGTTCTTCTGCCCTCAGCCTTCTTTACGGTCCAGCTCTCACGTCTGTACATGACTACTGGAAAAACTGTGTCTTTGACTATATGGACCTTTGTTGGCAAAGTGATGTCTTTGCTTTGTAACACGCTGTCTGGGTTTGTCATAGCTCTCCTTCCAAGGAGCAAACGTTTGAGAGTTTCATGGCTGCAGTCACCGCGCCCAGTGATTTCAGAGACGAAGGAAAGGAAATCTGTCACTGCTTCTTTGTCCCCCTTCTATTTGCCGTGAAGTGATGGGATCAGAAGCCCTATCTTCATTTTCTGAATGTTGCGTTTTAAGCCAACTTTTTTACTCTCCTCTCTCACCCTCATCAACAGGCTCTTTAGTTCCTCATCACTTTCTGCCATTAGAGTGGTATGATCTGCATATCTGAGGCTGTTGATATTTCTCCCAGCAGTCTTGATTCCAGCTTGTGATTCATCCAGCCCAGCATTTCATATGATGCGGGAGAAATATCAATGACACCACCCTTATGGCAGAAAGTGAACAGGAGCTAAAAAGCCTCTTGATGGAAGTGAAAGAGGAGAGTGAAAAAGTTGGCTTAAAGCTCAACATTCAGAAAATGAAGAACATGGCATCTGCTCCCATCACTTCATGGAAAATAGATGGGGAAACAGTGTCAGACTTTATTTTTCTGGGCTCCAAAATCATTGCAGATGGTGACTGCAGCCATGAAATTAAAAGATGCTTACTCTTTGGAAAAAAAGTTTTGACCAACCTAGACAGCATATTCAAAAGCAGAGACATTACCTTGCCAACAAAGGTCTGTCTTGTCAAGGCTATGATTTTTCCAGTGGTCATGTATGGATGTGAGATTTGGCCTGTGAAGAAAGCTGAGAGCTGAAGAATTGATGCTTTTGAACTGTGGTGTTGGAGAAGACTCTTGAGAGTCCCTTGGAATGCAAGGAGATCCAACCAGTCTATTATGAAGGAGATCTGCCCTGGGATTACTTTGGAAGGAATGATGCTAATGCTGAAACTCCAGTACTTTGGCCACCTCATGCAGAGTTGACTCATTGGAAAAGACTCTGATGCTGGGAGGGATTGGGGGCAGGAGGAGAAGGGGACGACAGAGGATGAGATGGCTGGAGGGCACCACTGACTTGATGGTCCTGAGTCTGAGTGAGCTCTGGGGGTTGGTGATGGACAGGGAGGCCTGGCGTCCTGCGATTCATGGGGTCGCAAAGAGTCGGACACGACTGAGCAACTGAACTGAACTGAATATGAAATTTAGTTTTTATTGTCAATTCTTCTATCCTGTAATGGGATAATATTTGGCAAATATTAACTTGATTTATTTTGTTATTTTTTTTTTAGAAGAATTTTCCCTGGTAGTCTTCTCTTAAGTGCAAGACAAGAGGCTTCACCCTGGGGAAAATGGATATATCAATTAGAGCAATAAAGGCATTACTAGTTTTGACTGTCAAATTAGTTACAAAGAATTTCTCAGTGTTTTGTGAGACAATATTCTCTAAAGCTAGGGATCATTGAGAGAGAAAAGGACTTTCTAAATTCCTTAAGCTTCCATTAACATATCAAGAGCCAGTTCTGATAGAGTGAAGCTTGAATAGTAGTCAGTTTTGTTTTTTTTTTCCCTGAATCACCAAGAGAGAATTCAGGATATGGTAAAATAGAAATCCTACCTGATAAAGGAGAATGTGGTAAGTTATATGAGTTCAAACTGAAAGAAATTCCTGGAGAAAGTTTTAGTGAAAGAAAGGAGGTGCCAGGTTATCATTTTTCTTTATAAGGGAATTCTCAAGGTGGTACAAGAGAGAAGTATCTAGATGAGATGGGGAACCTGACAAAGGACAAAACTGTCCTTCAATAGTTGCCTTGATTTGACACCATATCCTACGAAGGGAAATCCCTGATGGTGATCTGGTCCAGTGGTTGGGATCCAGAGTTTCCACTGAAGGAGAAACTAAGTCCATGGTTGGAGAACTAAGATCCCACAAGCTCTTCACCTAATAATAATAATAATAATAATAATTGTTGCCTTGAGAACCCCATGAACAGTATGAAAAGGCAAAAAAATAGGACACTGAAAGATGAACTCTGCAGGTCGGTAGGTGCCCAATATGCTACTGGAGATCAGTGGAGACATAACTCCAGAAATGATGAAGAGATAGAATCAAAGCAAAAACAACACCCAGTTGTGGATGTGACTGGTGATAGAAGCAAGGTCTGATGCTGTAAAGAGCAATATTGCATAGGAACCTGGAATGTTAGTTCCATGAATCAAGGCAAATTGGAACTGGTCAAACAGGAGATGGCAAGAGTGAATGTTGACATTTTAGGAATCAGGGAATTGAAATGGACTGGAATGGGTGAATTTAACTCAGATGACCATTATATCTACTACTGTGGGCAAGAATCCCTTAGAAGAAATGGAGTAGCCATCAT
>SJYX01007349.1:176530-218503 GCA_006410675.1 Oreotragus oreotragus
GAAAAAGCAAGAGAGTTCCAGAAAAACATCTATTTCTGCTTTATTGACTATGCCAATGCCTTTGTGTGGATCACAATAAACTGTGGAAAATTCTGAAATAGATGGGAATACCAAACCACCTGACCTGCCTCTTGAGAAACCTATATGCAGGTCAGAAAGCAAAAGTTAGAACTGGGCATGGAACAACAGACTGGTTCCAAATAGGAAAAGAAGTACGTCAAGGCTGTATATTGTCACCCTGCTTATTTAACTTATACGCAGAGTATGTCATGAGAAACGCTGGAATGAAAGAAACACAAGCTGGAATCAAGATTGCTGGGAGAAATATCAATAACCTCAGACATGCAGATGACACCATCCTTATGGCAGAAAGTGAAGAGGAACTACAAAGCCTCTTGATGAAAGTGAAAGAGGAGAGTGAATGTTGGCTTAAAGCTCAACATTCAGAAAACAAAGATCATGGCATCTGGTCCCATCACTTCATGGGAAATAGATGGGGAAACAGTGGAAACAGTGTCAGACTTTATTTTCGGGGCTCCAAAATCACTGCAGATGGTGATTGCAGCCATGAAATTAAAAGATGCTTACTCCTTGGAAGGAAAGTTATGACCAACCTTGATAGCATATTCAAAAGCAGAGATATTTTGCCAACAAAGGTCCATCTAGTCAAGGCTATGGTTTTTCCATTGGTCATGTATGGATGAGAGAGTTGGCCTGTGAAGAAAGCTGAGAGCCAAAGAATTGATGCTTTTGAACTGTGGTGTTGGAGAAGACTCTTGAGAGTCCCTTGGACTGCAAGGACATCCAACTAACGCATTCTAAAGGAAATCAGTCCTGGTTGTTCATTGGAAGGACTGATGCTAAAGCTGAACCTCCAATACTTTGGCCACCTTATGCGAAGAGTTGACTTATTGGAAAAGACTCTGATGCTAGGAGGGACTGGGGGGAGGAGGAGAAGGTGATGACAGAGGATGAGATGGCTAGATGGCATTACCAATTTTATGGACATGTTTTTGAGTAAACTCCGGGAGTTGGTGATGGACAGGGAGGCCTGGTGTGCTGTGACACATGGGGTCACAAAGAGTCGGACACTACTGAGCGACTGAACTGAACTCAACTGAACTGCAGCACACCAGGCTTCACTACCTCCTGTAATTTGCTCAAACTCTATCCACTGAGTTTATGTAATGTAATATAATATGTAATACATTTAATATAATACTTGCATATGCAAAAAAACACAATTCATATTAATAAGTTAATTCTTTTACTTAAGATCTTTCTGCTTCAGAGGGGACAATAATAGTTTTTACAGCAAAGAAATACTGTAGTATATAGAAATTACTTGCACTAAGAGTCTGAAAATTGTAATACATGCAGAATGTTCTTCCCCATGTGAAAATTTTGTCTTTGTAACAAGATTCAAGTTGTTGCAGGACCCTTCCCCAAGTGATTTGCAATGCTACCCCTCATTTACCCAGGTTGCTGTTTTATGTGTGACTGACCCTTTTGTTTATGGAGTTTTTATGGGCAGACAATATTATTTATTTATTTTGTTTCCATAGTAATTGCATGGGCCAGCTAACAAAGAAGTATTTATAAAAAGAGATGTCATTTGACCCAGAACTTGACAGAAAATTTATAATGTACCGAGAGCATAGGTTTTCAATTAATTTGGTTTAGCAAATATGTATGAAAGTAAATATAGAAAGTATAAACTATTCTATTTTCCACAATGCCACTCTAAATTTCTTTAGAGCTGAATTCTGCAGTTATATATTTGAATAACTATGAAGCATGTGATCTGTATTATATCTGTATTATTGTATCTCATGTTAAAAATGATATTTACTTATTTGTTTACTTATTTAATGGGAAACTATTATTTGATTCTAATCTGTAAAGGGTTGTAACTCAAGACACAGAGTATAAACACAGCCAAGTCATTCTCTATGCTCACAAAGCTCATGGTCTATTCAGGAGGCTCAATGCATGAAGAAATAACTTTGATGTAACAGAGCTATAGGAGAGGCAATGTGAAGGGCAATGAAATGTAGTGAAGGAAGGTTGGCCTTGTGATGGAGAGTCAGGGAAGTCTTAACAGAGTGATCATGTTTGAGCTGAATCTCAATAAGAAGATTTAAAGTTCACTAGGCAGAAAAAAGAAACGCATTTTCTTACCAATGGGAATGACAAGCACAGAGGCACAGAGGCATGGTGGAACATGGCATGTTCAGGAAATAGCAACTGACCTTTTATAACTAAAGCAAAACATCAGGAGTTGGGAAAGGAGTTGAAGATTAATCTGGAAAAATGGATTGGGGTCAGATTTTAAAGGGATTTGTATGAAGAGGTTGCACATAATTTTGAAGGCAAGGAGTAATCACTGAAATTTTGAAATAGGCCAGTCACATAGTCAAGCCTGTAGTTTAGAAAGTAACTGATGTCAGGCTGATGGATAAACTGAAAGGCATACAGACTAAATCTTACTAATGTGTATTTTAATAGATAAAACAAACAATGAGATTTTAGATTTCTGTAATAAATTCTTAATTGGTCTTCCTCTTCATTATTGACTCTCATAATCACAACACCACAGCAGCCAAAGCTATTCTAAAAAAAAAAAAAAAAAAATCAGGTCACTTTGCTGCTCAGCCCTTGTAACTGATTCTCCAAATCATTCAGAGTAAAATCCTTGTAAACAGTAGCACACATGTTTCTGTCACATTCCAAACCCACTGGCCTTGCTGACCATCATACACGCCAGGTATGCTCCCATCCTAGGACTTTTGCTACATAAATGCACGGTTGATTCCCTCACTGCTTTTAAATCTTGGCTCAACTGTCGCCTTCTTATGGAGGACTTTCTTGGTCACCTTGTTTAAAATTGGAAACATCTATTTCCACCTAGCATTCAGTCTCTTCCATCCTGTTCTCCTTTTGTCCTCCAAAGCATTCATTACACTCTAATGTATTATATAATTTACTTTTAAAATTATGCTTATTGTCCTCCTCCTTTGCTAGAATTTAAGGTAGGGATTGTCTATTTTGTTCAGTAGTGTATCCCAAAGTGCCTAGAACATTGCTGCATAGAAGGGTCTTGAAATTAGTTTTTTTGATGAATGAAACGATGAGATCCTTGACAATAAGTTATGGACAGGTGAATTGTTGGAGTGAAGGCTTCTACAATGAATTTCAGTGGAGTTGTGGGTGAGACTGGTTTAATCTGGTCATAAAGAGAGAAATAGGGTCTGACTCATTTCTCTAGCTTGCTTGAATTACTGGATAAGAGTGCTATTAGCTGATATTCTCCTCTTATTTCTAATATTAATTTTAAAACCACATAGAAACTGTATAAAATAAAATAAATTATGCACAAGTTAAAATTTTAAAAATTCTCTTATAACCATGGGTTATACAAATATGCATTGTCATTTCTTTAATGTCTGATAAATATTTTATAGTTCTACCTTGGAAGAAAGAGAAAGAGAGAGGACTTCAAATTTTCATCTGCCTTCTTGAATTATTTTAAGTAAAGGGAAAAATAGATCACTTTCTAATTTATGTCTAGTTCAAATTACTGCTCTTGCTTTCTTTACTATGACATTATTTTCCACTTGATTCTGGTTACTTTGAATCTCAGCTCTTACTATGAGCGCAATTAATTGCTCTGGAGGTAGAGTGGTGTTCTATAAGGACAAAGATTTTGACTGTTGGGTTGTGTTTGGAACAATATGTCCTCGTGGGGAGAATAAGAAGAAAAAATTTTACTCAGGCTTGGATACTCTTTTTATTATTTATTTATTTACTAGCCATACCATACAACTTATGGGATCTTACTGACTTGGCCAACAATTTCGTTCAGGTTTTTCCTCAACATCATATGTAGGTCCCCAAAGAGAATTTTGTCAAACTCAATAGTTCCTTGATCAGGAATTGAACCCAGGCTCTTGGCAGCAAAAGCACGAAGTCCTAACCTCTGGATCACCTAGGAATTCCCTCAGGCTTGGATTCAATAGAGTTGTTTTTAAATTCCAGCTTTGTTAACTTATGAGCAATGTCTCCTAAAACAAATTATTTAACCTCATCCAGAATCAACTCCTTTACTTGTCAAATGATACTGGCATATAGTTTTGTTGTGAGATGAAATGCAATGTTTTTGAAAATTGTGAAGTGCAAAAAAAAATGTAAAATAAACACACACCATTTCAAAGAGCATGGTGGGATCTACAAGGAATCAGGAAGAGAAATTCATGGTACTCGGTCTTCAGAAAATAGTTGGTAGAAGAAAAACTGGTTCAACAATTTTTTTTGGTGTTCACCAAACTTGTTGCTAGGTTCTAGAGGTTTGTTTTTGTTTTTTTAGCCTAATAAGTAGTCACAGACTATATATCCCATTTTATATTTTTGTTCCACAACTTGCCTTGGAGTATGACTACTCAGGGACCCCTCTAAACTTTCTGTTAACTCATACCAGGTTTTTTTCTGACTAGAAATGCTTTCAAATTAGCATCTCTGAGGGAGTTAAGTGTTTTAAAAATTAATCAGTGACTCTCATTTCACCTTCAGAGTATTGCCAGAATCTGATAGTGTGTACCTGCTAATATTGCTTCATGTTTTTTCTTATTAAAACTAAGATTTGAGTTTTCCATCTTGATTGCATGCTTGGAAATTTCCATAATTGGTAATCCCCTTATTTTTTTTTTCTTGCAATCATCATTGCTAAAGTTCCTCTCATGTTGCTTAATCAAAGTCAATGGTAACATTTTATGCTCTCTCTCTTTTTTGTGTGTGTGCTTGGAAAACTTAATAATTGAAGGAATAAAACATTTTTTAGCAAGAGGTTTATTTTGACCTCCAGAGAGCAAAGATATTAATGCAAGACAGTTTAATGCACTAATTAGGGGCCTGCTTTCCTCTGACTAACTGCTTTCCTCTATCATCCACAAATTACTTAGTTTCTGACCACACAGAATTTAGAAAGATTACTAATGCTACTAAGTACTAGATGTTGATGTGTGTAAGTCACAGTATGTATGCCTGTAGAATGGATATTTCCCTGAAAAGCAGAGTCAAAGTGTAAGCTTTAATTTTGACTCAGTACAAATGGATCTCAACTTGGGGATGATTTGCTTATATCTAAGAAACATCTGGGGATCTTTTTGATTGTCAAAACTAGCAGAATATTATTGATATTCAGTGAGCAGAGGCCATGGGTGCTGTTTAACATCCTACAATGGGCAAGACAACTTCCCAAAACAAAGATTTATTAGCCCCAAAGCTCACTAGTGGTTGAGAAACACTGATTTAAATTCCCTCATATCTCAGTTGGTAAAAAATCTGCCTGTGATTCAGGAGACCCAGGTTCAATTCCTGGGTGGAAAGATTCCCCTGGAGAAGGAAATGGCAACTCACTCCAGTATTCTTGCCTGGAGAATCCCGTGGACAGAGGAACCTGGAGGGCTGTAGTCCATGGGGTTGGAAGAGTCAGACACGACTTAGCAACTAAAGCTCTAAAAAGGTATTGAACTAGTTACCAAAACCTTGAATCTGCCATTAGCTGGGTCCTAAGCTAATCATTTTACTTTTCTGTGCCTAAACCCTCATATCTGAAAAAAAAAAAAAAAAAAAAAAAAAAACCACGTAATTTGCTAGTATCTTTTAAGCTACAAATTTCTATGGATATTTTCTGATGCCTTCCTGGAATTAGATGCCAATTGGTGGAAACTGATTTTTTTTTTTTTTCTTAAGCAGCTCATTAAAAGTTAGCCAAAGACACAGACATCATCCTGATAATCTGTAGTCAGTGGAATAGACACCTGATTGTAACAGATCTCAAAATATCAACTTAGGGGCAATTCAATTATGTTTACAGAATTTTCTTTCAAGATAGTATAAAACACAGTTGCCAGCAGTATCCAACAGCAGGCATTTTCACTGAATTCCCTGTGAAATCATTTTTGATGGGTCTGTCAGATAATATTGGCTTATTTATATATTTCGCTTTGAATTACTTTGTCCATTTCAGTATCCTGAACAACTCTTGATAAAACTATAGTAAAAGTTTTGCAAAATTTTCAATATCTATTCCTCAAGATATTTTCTGTTTATTCCAAACCAAAGAAAAAATCTGACAGCTATAAAGTTAACAATGAATATTGTATTATTTGTCTGAGCATCAGAAATTTTTGAATAAATGGACATAAAAGCAATATGCTAGAGATTAATGAAGAAAGTGACAGCAATTCTATTTTGAATGTTTGAACAACATTCTCCCAATGTTGTTCTTTCAGGGAATTCTCCCTCACCCAAGAATGCATACTAAAGTATCCTGGTACAGTTCAGATTGAGTTGATAGTAGGTATTATAAAATGTTGGAAGAGGGCATGGCACCTCACTCCTGTATTCTTACCTGGAGAATCCCATGGACAGAGGAATCTGGTGGGCTACCATACGGGTATCTCCGTCCATAGGGTCGCACAGAATCAGACATGACTGAAGTGACTTAGCAGTCACTAACTCATGATAAAGTGTCCCTTTGCTTATTTTTCTCTGGGAAATCAACAGTCCCCACACTGATAGTTCTCAGTAACTCAGAGTGATGGTGTGTGATTGTTGTATTTTCTTTTAGGGGGTCACTAATTTATTCAGAAAACACCAATTGACAACTTGCTATGTACCAGGAACAGCACTCTAGCTTGGGTCAGTTCACACATTAAACCTGTCTGTTCAGTATTTTTAAAGGAACAGAAATATTCTTCTCTGGCATCGTCACTTTGGCATGTGCTATCTATTTTTCTCAATGGTCACTGCGTATAATGTCACTTTTATTGCTCTTCTCAAATTCTTAAAACATTTATTTATTCCACCTTGTTTGTTACTAACACATAAGCTCTCTGTATATTTTGCTCCCCATATTGTTTCTGCATTCTCTAGAGCTTTACCTTCGAGATGCAGTGAGCACAGCTTCAAGACTGGTCAACTGTCTCACTCCAAAAATTGATTGTAAGTTACTCCATCTTGCATATGATATTAATTAAAACTCATAGTTGGCACTGAAGACATTGCTCAAGAATGTACGTGTTCAATAATACTTCTCTGGAAAAAAGATCTAAAATTTAGAGGTGACCTCACAATTTACAGTTGCATGGAAAAAACCCTCATTTTATCCAAATTTCTATTTTGAGAAATTTCAAACCAACACTCAAAGTTGAAAAACTGAGATATATATATATATATATAATGTTTATAAACATAAACACTCATATTTCTCCAGCTGTATCTACTAATGATTAATATTTTACCACTTTAACTCTCTTTACACACCCACCCACACACATATTTTTGTTGAGCCATTTTTAAATAAGTTGCATAAACCATGACTCTAACTACTTCTGTATGTAGCTCTCAAAATTAAAGTTTTTTTTTTAAAAATGAGGATATTTTCTCATATAATCACAAGAATTACATACCTATAACTCTCAAAGATTTTTAACAGATAAAAATCTTACCTTATATAAAATCCATTATCAAATGGCCTTAGTTGTCCCAATAACGTCCTTTGTAGCCATTTTGTTGTGTTGAACCAAGTTTCAAAGATCACACATTATAGTTAAATGCCATAACTCTTTAATCTTATTTCAACTAAAATAGTGCCCTGTCACTAAAACAAAAACAGAAAAACTCTTATAATAATGAAATTTTTGAAGAATCCAAGTTAGCTGCTTTTGTGTTATAATATTTATATTTGTCTAATTGTTGTCTTGTGATTTAATTCAAATTAAACATTCATGCTAAGAAGCATACATAGCTGGTGCCGGATCCCTCTTGGTGTATCTCATGAAGAGTCATGTAACATCAGGTTATTATTGGTGATGTTTGTTTTCTCCATCGTAGGGGCTCCTTTGCCCATTGTGATTTTTAACCTCAATTTTAAACAAGATCAAACAAATATACCTAGAATTTTGTGGGTTTTGTGTGTGCTTTTTTTTTTTTTTTTAGAATTTATTAATGGTTTGGAGAAGAGAGATGACATCTTTACCATCTTGAGAGTATAAATTCTGGAGATAGCCATTACTCCTTTCTCACTCACTAGGATAGTTACTGCAATGCTCTTATTCTCCCATCATTCTATCCATCCTCCATGAATTCTTGGGCATGAAACTGTGCAATCACTTCTAACTTTTGATCAAATGTAATATCTGTTGAATTTTCATGCAATTATTACTTCAAGTTGGTAAAATAAAGCCCAGGATTAATTGTTTATAATGTAGCAACCTTGTATAGGAAAGGAAGTGAAAGTCACTCCATCCTGTCTGACTCCTTATAGCGCCATGGACTGTAGACTGCCAACTCCTCTCTCCATGTCTCTTGACTGAGAGACAGTCAACCCTCTGTCTGAGTGGGTTGCCATTTCCTTCTCCAGAGGCTCTTCCTGACCCAGAGATCATACCCAGGTCTCCTGCATTGCAGGCAGGTCCTTTACCATCTGAGACACTAGGGAAGGATATGAAAGTATAGAAAAGTAGACACAATACCACAAATTGTAAATACACCTGTTACACACTAAAATTTTAGCACATTTCCTAGTTCTTTTCTGGGCACTAAATCTTCAGTTCAGTTCAGTCACTCAGTCGTGTCCAACTCTGTGACCCCATGGACTGCAGTACACCAGGCTTCCCTGTCCATCACCAACTTCTGGAGCCTACTCAAACTCATGTCCATTGCATCAGTGGTACCATCCAACCATCTCATCCTTTGTCATTCCCTTCTTCCACCTTCAATCTTTCCTAGCATCAGGGTCTTTTCCAAGGAATCAGTTCTTTGCATCAGGTGGCCAATACTGATGAAACTCCAATACTTTCAGCTTCAGCATCATTCCTTCCAATGAGTATTCAGGACTGATTTCCTTTAGAAATCCCTTTGCAGTCCAAGGGACTCTCAAGAGTCTCAAGAGTCTCTTCTCCAATACCACAGTTCAAAAACATCAATTCTTCAGCGCTCAGCTCTCTTTATAGTCCAACTTTCACATCCATACATGATTACTGGAAAAACCATAGCTTTGACTAGATGAAGCTTTGTTGGTAAAGTAATGTCTTTGCTTTTTAATATGCTATCTAGGTTGATCATAGCTTTTCTCCCAAGGAACAAGCGTCTTTTAATTTCATGGCTGCAATCACCATCTGCAGTGATTTTGGAGCTCCCCCAAAATTAAGTCTGTCACTGTTTCCATTGTTTTCCCCATCTATTTGCCATAAAGTGTTGGGACCAGATGCCATGATCTTAGTTTTCTGAATGTTGAGATTTAAGCCAACATTGAAGTTAAATCTTAAAGATTTAAGCTAAATTTTATAACTAGCAAATGTGGCGGGGAAGGCAATGGCACCCCACCCCAGTACTCTTGCCTGGAAAATCCAATGGATGGAGTAGCCTGGTGGGCTGCAGTCCATGGGGTCACTAACAGTCGGACAGACTGAGTGACTTCACTTTCACTTTTCTCTTTCATACATTGGAGAAGGAAATGGCAACCCACTCCAGTATTCTTGCCTGGAGAATCCCAGGGATGAGGGAGCCTGGTGGGATGCTGTCTATGGGGTCACACAGAGCCGGACACGACTGAAGTGACTTAGCAGCAGCAGCAGCAGCAAATGTGGGACTTCTGTTGTACCAAAAGCTTTTATAGTGACGGTAAATAAGAAATATGAATATATGTTGTTTTCTAAAATAGTATTCTGACCTTCTATTGGTGAAATTCCTAAGTTGTTGAACTCAAATATCTGTTTTAGGAAGAGATCATATTAGATTCTACACATTTGTCATTTTTTTGTCATTTTTTTCTAGGTCAACTTTAAAATCTAGAGGAATATATCAATATACCCAGGAGCTTTACCACAATTTACACTCTGACCAAAACAACAACACATAGATATAACACACACTATTACAAATAAAATAATACTAACACAATACTATTATTTCTGTGAATGTTTTATGCTTTGCTAAGAACTTTATCAGTGCTAGGAGAAAGTGTAATGAAAAGATTGACAAAAATATGTGTCCTTTAGGGGGGGATTTTCCTCCTGTCCATGATGGTGAGAAACTATTTTCATTTTCTAATTTTTGAAGGCAGCCAAATGCCCTACTGGGTTTGCTCTTCTCTGTTCCAGAGAATTATTTGAACTCAACAGGCCAAATTGACCACATATATGTCTTCATTTGATTAGCATATTATATTGGTAGATTACTTAAATTTATTTCTTCAGCTTTAAGATTGGAAATCTATTTTGTTTAAATAAGAATAGAGACACCCTCCAAACTACTTAAATTTAACTATGTCGTAGAGTGAAACAATTTTCTTGGAGGATAGGGAATATAATGAAAAATAGTACAATGACTATAAGTCAGCATAAGGTTCGTGCTTTAATTACTCAACATTTCACATTTGTTGCTTGTAAACTATTACTTATTTAAAACTTAATTTCACCAAGATTCTGACACTTTCCAAGTAATAAACTTTGGAAAATAATACTTTCCAAGCACAAACTTTGTTTATGCCTACAAATAAAGTTTAATTAATAGATTAATTCACTTGACTTAATTCTACCTTGAAACAGAGTGAAAAGTAAAATTTATTTCACTTGAATGATATATAGGGTTGATGGACCAGGCACCTTATTTCTATTTTGTGCTTCTTCTGTATCAGTAATTTATAAGCTGAACCAGATGACTTTCAAGTCTTGGGTAAGATCCTCAGTATATGAAATATATATATAAAAAATCATACATTTTGATTTCTGGTGTATAACTAGTCAATAGGCCAGTTTACTTGAGGTTCAACATCTATTTCCAATATTAAATGGATACTACAAAAAAATCAGTTCTATGTGTCTGTTTCTCCTGTGAGGCATGAAAGGCTGTATAGAAAACCAGTGTGGTGATGGAGCAGACTGTTCCGGAATCTGTATGACCTGTGCTTTAGAAGAAATAAGAATCATCTGTACCATCAGAAGTGTTGACTTCTATCTGCTATGGTATTATTAAGGCATATATTGTAAAAGCAATTCATAACTAAGCACAGATAAGTGTTATTACTCATATTCTCTTCTGGTAAAATTAGGTAGCGGAGACATGCTGTGAGAGTTCTCTCTTTCATCCAGTGTTTTTCTTTAGGAACCCTTTTGTTCCCCTTTCTGTGTTAGACAGATCATTTCTTTATGGAAGTACTTGGAGTTGATCATTTAGTGAAAGAAATTTGTAGGAAAGAGCGTTATGCAAATGAGAAATCCCTCTGTAAAATTTTAAAAGTTAAATTTTTAATTCCCTCTCTTCTATATTTTATATCTCTCAACTAAACAGTTAATATTATTACTATTTCCTTGTGGTGCTATTAATGAACTTTCTGCCCAGTATGGTCTTTCCTTCTCTCTCTATTTATAAATATGTTACAGTGTCTCTAACTGAAGGAAGAATGAATAAATCACAAATTTGAAATATATTCCTCAGCCATGAACTTTACAGGAAACCAGTGTTCACTACAGAGGCTGAAGTTTTTATATTTAAAGAGCACTTTAAATCAGTGATATCTGATTGGTACTGAATAATTTGAGCTAGTTTTTTGCAATTGTTTAATGTCTCATAAACTAACCATTAGCAAAAATAATGCAATGTTCACTTCTAGTTTTCAAATAATTTTTGCATGGATGTTGCTTTTAATTTAAATAACATTTTATAAACTAACAATCTGTGCCCTAAACAACCTTTCACCCTCTTTATAACATCTCTGTTGCAGACATAAAGATAAATTTACCTTTATTAGATCAGTCTTATATAGCAATAACAGAGTATCATTTTATTTCTCTTCAAGAAATCATGCTGATAGATTTACAGTATAGTTTGCAACTATGGTCAAAATACCAAGGATATTTATCCTTTTCAAAGGAAATGATAGTGACTTTGTTCTGCTCTATAATCCTTGTTAAGTTATTCAACATAGGATCAAGGACATTTTCTTAAGAAAATAAAATGAATGTTCTCAGTTTATCAATTGTTTTATCATTTGGAGTCCAAAGTGTTGTACACTTTTCCTGGAACATTAGGCAACCTTGTAATAGGAAGATTTCAATTTAAATGTCTGAAACAATTTGTTCATAGCTGTAAGTTTATAACCATAGAATTAAAAGTTCCCCAGTGGCCAGGGTATTTTCAGAATTCCCATGTGATATATACCGTTGAAGACAAGGTACTACGAAAATTCCTGCAGATGGCTGCTTAATGTGTAAATTAATCTGACTCAGTAAGGATCATGCCAGTCACTGGCAGCTATAATTATAGATCAAAATAAAATCTTGCTCTACAAATTTGTTCAACTAGAGAACTGTAACATATACACAAGTTTATTAAATACTTTAATTACTGTCAGAATTTATGACATGTGTGCTTCAACTTGCAAACACTAATAGGAATGATATTGTACCATGTTACTAGCATAAAACAAGCAAGGTAGTTAAAACACACACACAGGAAAGACACACTGCAAAACAACAAAACCAAACATCCATCTCCACATACAATGGATTTTCAAAGAAAATGAATCAAATAGCAAATTAGTCAGCATGGGCATGTTGAAGGATCCAAATAAATATGAAGCTGATTCTTCTTCACATTTTTATAACCTTAAAATCTAAGTTATCCCAATCAAGCCCTTATTAACTAAGTTGCACTAAGAGGTCTATTCTGACTTCAAGGTAACAGCTGAAAGTTTGTTTAAGACAAGCATATTTACACTTAATGAGATTCATATGAATTTTCAGCTTTTATTTGAAGAGTTTAGGAAAGCACTAACCTTGAAAAGCACATCTGTTCTTGTTACTAGTCCTGGAAAACAGTTCCCTTCCTATTATTAACTGCAAGAAACAGAATTCTCTGGGAAAAACACAGGGCAATTGACAAAGAATCTTTTTTTTTTTTTTCCTTTGCAAGGGTAAGCTTTAATCCTGTTCTTACTCAATTAAAGTAAACCTGAATTAAACTAATCTGAAGTTCTCATTCATTTACAATAATGGAAGAAGAGGTAGAGTAAGATGAGATTTCCTATTATAATTTCAAAGTGACCAATATTTCCCTTGTCGGTAACACGTTTTAAAAATATTCATGAGCCAAACTCTCCGCCCAGTAATGTGTAGTGCAGCCTTCTCTCCTTACATGATGCCACTCTGTCAATGGAGAGATGATTAAACTATGTACATCTTTCTTCACATTCATTAAGAAGCTGTGTAGCATAATGTACGGGGCACAAGGCAGGAAGTCAGGACCTTGGTTTCTGCAAGAATAAGTGACTGTCAGCAAAGCACTTAACCTCTGTGAACCCCAGTTGCCTCATCTATAAAATGAGAGGCTTGGCCAGACGGTATCTAAGGTGTCTCTTTCACTTCAATAGTTCTTTCATTCTATAAAGCAATGTATATACAAAGAAGTGAACTGATTCCTTTCTTTAGATAATTCTGGCCATTCAACACTGCTCATCTCAATGATATAAATGTTTCAAGCAAAATATTTTGCCTCACTTTTCCATTTCACTTGAAAGACAAGAAGAGAGTGAAAAAGTTGGCTTAAAGCTCAACATTCAGAAAACTAAGATCATGGCATCCAGTCCCTTCACTTCATGACAAATAGATGGGGAAATAATACAAAGAGTAGCTGACTATTTTGGGGGGCTTCAAAATCACTGCATATGGTGATTGCAGCCATGAAATTAAAGGATGCTTACTCCTTGGAAGGAAAGTTATGGACAACCTAGAGAGCATATTAAAAAGCAGAGACATTACTTTGTCAACAAAGGTCCGTCTAGTCAAGGCTATGGTTTTTCCAGTGGTCATGTATGGATGTGAGAGTTGGACTGTGAAGAAAGCTGAGCACCGAAGAATTGATGCTTTTGAACTGTGGTGTTGGAGAAGACTCTTGAGAGTCCCTTGGACTGCAAGGAGATCCAACCAGTCCATCCTAAAGGAGATCAGTCCTGGGTGTTCAGTGGAAGGATTGATGTTGAAACTGAAACTCCAATATTTTAGCCACCTGATGCGAAGAGCTGACTCATTTGAAAAGACCCTGATGCTGGGAAAGATTGAGGGCAGGAGGAGAAGGGGACGACAGAGGATGAGATGGTTGGATNTGATGCTTTTGAACTGTGGTGTTGGAGAAGACTCTTGAGAGGCCCTTGGGCTGCAAGGAGATCCAACCAGTCCATCCTAAAGGTGATCAGTCCTGAATATTCATTGGAAGGACTGATGCTGAAGCTGAAACTCCAGTACTTTGGCCACCTGATGCAAAGAGCTGACTCATTGGAAAAGACCCTGATGCTGGGAAAGATTGAGGGCAGGAGGAGAAGGGGACGACAGAGGATGAGATGGTTGGGTGGCATTACTGACTCCATGGACATGGGTTTGGGTGGACTCCGGGAGTTGGTGATGGACAGGGAGACCTGGCAGGCTGCAGTTCATGGGGTTGCGAAGAGTTAGGCACGACTGAGTGACTACTGTACTGAACTGAACTGTATGTGATCAAGGTAAATGTGCAAGATATCTTCTTCTTGTTTTGCATGCAGCATGTGGGATCTTAGTTCCCTGACCAGGGACTGACCCCTTGCCCCCTGCAGAGGAAGCATGGATCACCAGGGAAGTCCTGAGATACCTTCTTTTTGCCCCTTTCCTGTACCACAGGAGATGGGCTCATATGAACTGCAACACTGGCTTCCCTGGCTNGCAGCATGTGGGATCTTAGTTCCCTGACCAGGGACTGACCCCTTGCCCCCTGCAGAGGAAGCATGGATCACCAGGGAAGTCCTGAGATACCTTCTTTTTGCCCCTTTCCTGTACCACAGGAGATGGGCTCATATGAACTGCAACACTGGCTTTCCTGGCTTCAGAAAATCAGAAAGAGAGGAGAATGATGACGGTCAAGGTAATAACTCCTGAGCCCTCTCCCTGTTAGGTCACTGTGGACTGGCTGTGTTCCTTGATCAAAGCTCCCAGCTCCTGTCAGGTAGTCTCCTATGTACACAGCCTTCTCCATGTATTGTAACTCCTCCTTCTTCTTGCCCTAATTTAGGCTCAGAGGTGATTTTGGGGGCCTGAATGTTTCTGAGTCTCCCTTGTGATCTCTTTATTCCATGCCCACACCTCTGTTTATGGATCCCCTCTCTTAAATGCTACTTCATTTTCCTAATTTGATTGTGCCATCTGTTTCCTGCTGGGACCTTGACTAAGAGAGGAGTCCTTATCCAAAAGGTAACCAACCTCTTAGCAAAGGCTTGAATGATTCAGTGGAATGAGTCATGAAAATATGAGAGGGTAAGTGCCAAGATCCTGTAGCAGCAAGGGGGCAGGGTGACTGGAGTGGAGTGGGTGTGTTGGGGATGGAGGGGCATCATTCAGGGAGGCAAACCGTGTATAGTTCATTGACCTTTGTGGGATTTTGGCTTCTACCCTAAAAGAAATGTGGAACCATTGAAGCCATCTACTCACATCTAACTAAATCTAATAAGACTACTTTCTGTTATGTGTCAACAGTGGAGCCCTGTGACTCAGTTCTGAATTTCTCCTCCCAGTTCCCTGCCTGCTGATGAATGCGTGGGCGTGTTGCACTAGCCCAGCATGCTTGGGCCTGAGTTCAAGGCTATGTGCCTCTACTGATGCTGTGGGGGACATGACCTTCTCTTACAGTACAGGATTCAGACTACAGTGTCTTTTTTTGTTAGCATATTCTTTTCAGTTCAGTTAATGATTTGGGAGTGGACAGATTTTTCTTACTCTCTTTCTTTTTTTGTTGTTGCTAAAGTCAATGGGCCCTTCTATACTGACTTCAAAAAGGGTACTTATCTAAAGGGTCTGGTACAATAGAGAACTAACTGCTTAACTATCTGCACTTCAGGGGTCATAATACAAGGAGTTTAACAGAGAAACGCTGTCTGCTTGCTTACTTCTGCAAGATGGTGGTTTGTCTCGAATATTTAAAAAGCAGAGAGTTCATTTGTATATATAATCTAAGCCTATCCAGAAAATAATATACAGATTTGAAGTCTGTTTTCATCCTTCAGTTGAAATTTCCATCTGTGCTGGGACTTCTGGTATCAGGTCTAGATCACCCTCTGCAGGTTGCTTGAATGAAACTGATTCTCCTCCCATGGTACTCGAAGGGGTCCACTCTCTCCCTGTTGATTCTCAAAAATTCTCCCCAGGCTGACTCTTGGGGAATATAGACTCCACATATCTATATCAGACATATGTGTTCCCCCTCAGTCAAGCTGATCTTTCCTAGGTCTTACCCTAATCAAAATGTCACTTCATAGAGTAGCTGTATTCCCTTAGGCCCCATTCTTTGCTTTCAGCTCAGAAGGAAACCAAGATAATCTGATTAATTAAGCAGACTGAAGACTGCTCTTGCTGGCTAACAACCAGCTGGCCTATCAGAATCAGTTCTAATCTTTGTTGTCTAACCTTGACCTTAATCTTCTTAAGTTTGTTATTGACATGACTATTTTTAAACATTTCTAACCCTGCTCATGAAATGGGGTATTCCAGTGGGTATGCAGTAGAAAGAAAACTGCATTTTGTCCCTCTGCAATCTTATTCAATTTCCCTCTCCATCAGCTGATAGTCAAACTAAATCAGTAAAACATCAAAAAATTTTGAGAATCAAGACAGGACTGCAAGTTTGTTAAAGTAAACAAAATTCCCAATAACTTAACCTACAAATTATTATGAGAGAACTTTTACGAGAAAGAAATCAAAACACAATCTCAAAAAGAACAGTCCTTTACACTGAATAAATTTATTTTTATGAAAACTTGATACACTGTCATTTATTTACTTATTCTTCATTTCCACACTTGTCAGTGAAAACTTGTCTTAGACGGGCAACTTCTAACATCCTTTCTGGTTCTAATAGTCTATATACCTCTCATCTTGTCCAAATGAATCTCCAGGATGAGCTGGCTCCTTGTGTCTCTGGACTGTGTATTTCATCTTGGTATCTCTCATGTCTAGCACAGTGCCAGATATAGCAATAAATTAAATAAACTAAAAGACAGAACAATCCTTGCTGAACTATAGTCATGTATGGAAGGAGTCAAACCCAAAGGCAGGGTGAGTATATCCCAGAAGAGGGTGAGCCCTCGGGCTTCCAGCCTAGCCCAAGATCTGTCGCAAGTTGCCAAGTCAATTCTGGGTTCTTGGTTTAACAGCCAAAGTCCTTCAGTCCTGCTCAGAATCCAGGTGAAGTGTCAAAAGTGAAAAAACACAGACTCCTTACCATTCTTTAAATGGGCATTTCCTCCCACACACCTAAAGCAAGTCTTTATGTAACAGAGGCAGTATATTTACTTATTGAGAGCCAGAGTGCCTGGATTCAAATTTTGCCTCTTGATTAAGATGTTTACTCCTTGTGCCTAAGTTTCCTTATTTATAAAATGTGGGTCATAATAGTACCTGCTTCATACAGTTGGATTAAATGAGTTGATATACATTTAAAGGTGCTGTTTACATAATTAAATGTTCAACTGTAATATTGACTAATGTATCTCAAGAATTAAGGGAACAGAGGAAGAATTTTTAAAAATAATTAAATTAGTCCTGAAAGAAGAGCTGATGTATTGCTATTTGGAGTTATTAAGATTGAAGGAGAATATCATAAAAGTCTATAAAATAAAAAAAGCAATTATAAACCTTATAATGCTCCTTTCTCTCAAAGGGTTACATCCAGAGATTGAATATATAAGTAGTTTCAAAATTAATTTAAATACATTCTTACAGAATGAATGCATAATAGATTAGTGAGAGAATGGAAGATGGTTGGTGGTATATAATGACTTTTCTCAAGTGGAGTATAGAAAACCAAATCCTTCTTGTAAATGAGTAGAGCTTCTTGTCAGCACATTACAAAAACTTTGGAATCTTAGAAAAATACCAGTGCCAAGGCTCCTCAGCAGAGCTATTAAAGCAGACTTTCTAGAAAAGGGGCCCAGGCAGTGGTATTTAAAAATACAGGCTCTCCAAATTCTTGTAAAGGTGAGCCAGGGTTTAGAGACTGTTGGATAAGGCAGGTTCTGTAGAGCAACTTGTCTTAACTATTTCATCTTGTATATAATTCCCACTTTTGTCATCCACAATCAGAATTCCATTCTGTCACAACCTTTTCATTTTTTTTCCTGCTCCTTCTTTTAGTTTCTGTTCCATTGTGCCAGGTGCCTTACAGTCTTCTTAAGAAAATGCGTGTTCATGCACGGGTGGACAGTCAATAAGTATTAGGCAAAAATAAAAACAATAAAAGTAACAATTACTGGCGCCGGTTTTCTCCAGATTAAATCAACAGGATGACGTGTACGACTACTCAACAGGTGGATAAACCAGACTAGCACCAAGAACCTCAATGTTCTGTGGTGTTGGCCAAGTGAAGTAGATAACCAAGCAGCGACTACCAAAAACGAAACAGCAAGTCCGCTGTCTGCATTAAAATTTTTGAATCCTACAGTTATCAGTACTGTTCCCCCCCCCCCCCCCCCCCCCCCCCCCCCCCCCNGTGGTGTTGGAGAAGACTCTTGAGAGTCCCTTGGACTGCAAGGAGATCCAACCAGTCCATCCTAAAGGAGATCAGTCCTGGGTGTTCAGTGGAAGGATTGATGTTGAAACTGAAACTCCAATATTTTAGCCACCTGATGCGAAGAGCTGACTCATTTGAAAAGACCCTGATGCTGGGAAAGATTGAGGGCAGGAGGAGAAGGGGACGACAGAGGATGAGATGGTTGGATGGCATCACCGACCCAATGGACATGGGTTTGGGTGGACTCCGGCAGTTGGTGATGGACAGAGAGGCCTGGCATGCTGTTGTTCATGGAGTCGCAAAGAGTCAGACATGACTGAGTGACTGAACTGAACTGAAAGACACAAAAAGCCTGACATCTAAATAGAAGAGTTATGTGCCTACACCGTGTACTTTGAGGCATCCTGAAAACCTATAAATCACTAAAGACTTAAAGTTTTTCAGCTTTAGAATCACTCTCTCATGTATAGGTGGCAGCATTTTTCTGTAGGCGTTGAACCTGAAGCTGGCCTTCTGTTGGTTTTGTCAAATTGGAAAGATGCATGCTTATTATGAAAGTATATTGTTGAGTTGCTTAGTCATGTTCGACTCTCTGCGACCCCATGAACTGCAGCATGCCAGGCCTCCCTGTCCTTCACCATCTCCAGGAGCTTGCTCAAACTCATGTCTGTTGAGTTGGTGATGCCATCAAACTGTCTCATCCTCTGTCATCCCCTTATCCTCCTGCCTTCAATCTTTCCCAGCATCAAAGTCTTTTCCAATGAGTTAGCTCTTTACATCAGGTTGNACTGCAGCATGCCAGGCCTCCCTGTCCTTCACCATCTCCAGGAGCTTGCTCAAACTCATGTCCGTTGAGTTGGTGATGCCATCAAACTATCTCATCCTCTGTCATCCCCTTATCCTCCTGCCTGCAATCTTTCCCAGCATCAAAGTCTTTTCCAATGAGTTGGCTCTTTACATCAGGTTGCCAAAGTATTGGAGCTTCAGCTTCTGCCTCAGTCCTTCCAATGAATATTCAGGGTTGATTTCCTTTAGGGTTGACTGGTTTGATCTTGCTGTCCAAGGGACTCAGAGTCTTCAATATCATCACAATTCAAAGGCATCAGTTCTTCAGCATTCAGCCTTTTTTATTGTCCAGCTCTCAGATCTTTACATGACTACTGGAAAAACCATAGCTTTGACAATGTGTACCTTTGTAGACAAAGTTATGTCTCTGCTTTTTAATAGGCTGTCTAGGTTTGTCATAGCTTTTCTTCCAAGGAGCAAGTGTCTTTTAATTTCATGGCNTTCAGCCTTTTTTATTGTCCAGCTCTCAGATCTTTACATGACTACTGGAAAAACCATAGCTTTGACAATGTGTACCTTTGTAGACAAAGTTATGTCTCTGCTTTTTAATAGGCTGTCTAGGTTTGTCATAGCTTTTCTTCCAAGGAGCAAGTGTCTTTTAATTTCATGGCTGCAGTCACCATCCATAGTGATTCTGGAGACCAATAAAATGTCACTGTTTCCATTGTTTCCCCATCTATTTACCACAAAGTGATGAGACTGGATACCATGATCTTTGTTTTTTGACTGTTGAATTTTAAACCAACTTTTTCACTCTCCTCTTTCACCTTCATCAAGAGGCTCTTTAATTCCTCTTCACTTTCTGGCATAAGTGTGGTATCATCTGCATAGCTGAGGTTATTGATATTTCTCCCAGTAATCTTGATTCCAGCTTGTGCTTCATCCAGCTTGGCATTTCGCCTGATGTACTCTGCATATAAGTTAAATAATCAGGGTGACAATATACAGCCTTGACGTACTCCCTTCCCAATTTGAAACCAGCCCGTTGTTCCAAGTCTGGTTCTGACTTTTGCTTCTTGAACTGTGTACAGGTTTCTCAGGAGACTGGTAATGTGGTCTGGTATTGCCTTCTCTTTAAGAATTTTCCATAGCTTGTTGTGATCTACACAGTCAAAGGAAGGTCAGTACAAAGTCCAAATACATTTTTTTTTTTTCAATCATCTAACTGGGAACCCCTGTTCTGGAGTCCAGTAGAGAGGATTTGGAGGAAGAGTTAAGATTGATCAGGGGTATTGTGGTGCGGATAAATACACATTAGTGATACTTTGAAAAGAAGCTTTGGGAACTCCATGTCTCAAAGTGTTTGAGGTATACACAAAGTGATGATATTGCAAAGAGACATGTATTATCAATGAATGTATATACTCTGAGAAAAACTTAGCTTTTCTCTGCCAATGGAATTATGTTTCCAGTCAAGTTTGATTGTTTTATGTTCTTTAGTCATTTAATTAACACAGGGGTAGAAAACAGAAAGGTAAGCAACGTTAATGGTTTAGCAGTCAGGGGGTTTTCCAAGAAAAGCAATAAAACAAAGGAAAAAGTGGTTTGATGATTGTTACCCGACACTTGGATTTGGTATCAGTAGGGAAATAAGAGATTAGCGCAGACAAAAGCAAATGACCCATCTAAAAGGGGACTATTCAGGTCCTCAGTTTCAGTTAAAGTTACCATATGACTGCTGACTCAGTGTTGCTATGTATTCTGGGTTTTCATAAGAAGTCTTAAATCTAGACTTTTATAAGCAGTTCTCCCCCCACCCCCATGCATCATTTCTTGGCAGCTATTAAAACAAACAAACAAACAGGTGAAAATACTGCGTAGGTCAGACAGAACACATTTGGAGGCTGATTTTGGCCCAAAGGCTGTAGTTTTCAACTTTTGAACTGGAGCTGCATCAAACTTATAAGTGTTTGTCCCTAAGAAGCCAACACGCCTCATTTAATGGAAAAGCAATCTGATGCCCAAGTCAGAAACTTGCCTGAAGGTACAAAGTACACAGTAGGCTATCAGAGCCTTATTTCCTGGATGTTAGGCTAGTCCTTAATTTACTGTTAGGCTTTCACTAGTAACGTTGCTGTTGCTTTTTTTTTTTTTTCCCAAATGATATGCACATAAGAGTATATACAATCTATGGTATCAAAGTTCACTCATTAAGACAGGTAAAATAACAAGTATATTATTAGAGACAATGCCAAACACTTCAAAATTTAAATGTAGGGGTTTACATATTTTTAAAACTACTATGCCATGTGCCATGCTCATGTGTTTCCATGTGTTAAATTCTGAGATACGTTTGGAGGTCAATAAGTGGCTTCTTTCTAAGCCAGATAAGAGTGAATTTTTTATTTTTGCTCACATTTTTCCCTCACCAGCCACTGCATGCCTGCCAAGTTGCATCAGTTGTATTAGACTCTGTGTAACCTTATGGACTGTAGTCCACCAGACACCTCTGTCCATGGGATTCTCCAAGCAAAAATACTGGAGTGAGTTGCCATGCCCTCCTCCAGGGGATCTTCTGGACCCAGGGATCCAACCCGCCTCTCTTAGGTCTTCTGCATTGGCAGGCAGGTTTTTTGACCACTAGGGCCACCTGGGAAGCCCCCAACAGCCACTGGGAGGTAGCCAAACTTTTTTTTTTTTTTTTGCAGATTGCAATGAGACAGATAACACTGAATCTGGTTATGGCCCTGCTTTGTAGCTGCTCTGAAACCAAACAATGAGAAGAAAGAAAACATAATTTATTTAACTCACAGCACATTAACAGTATCAATAACATGAAAAAAAAATCCCAACATTCTTAAAACTCTGCTAAAACAAGTCTGTTGATAAATTTAGGGATATTACTCCTTAGTTTTCATTTTCTTTCATCTATTATCTATTTCATAGAATTCCCTGGTGGCTCAGATGGTAAAGCGTCTGCCTGCAATGGTGGAGACCTGGGTTCGATCCCTGGGTTGGGAAGATCTCCTGGAGAAGGAAACGGCAACTCACTCCAGTACTCTTGCCTGGAAAATCCCACAGATGGAGGAGCCTGGTAGGCTACAGTCCATGGGTCGCAAAGAGTCGGACACGACTGAGTGACTTCACTTTCACTTTCATGTATAGCTAAGTGAATACTATAGGACATTGGTAACCAAATAGTTCTCCACAATTTTAAAAAAATGCATAATTTAAAAGTATATGCAATTCTGTATCTATGTGTACACTTATTCCACATTTATATGTATATACATATATATGTGTATATATATATATATATATCACCTAGCACAGGTCAGAGGACAGGGATGCAGTGCTAAGGAAGGTAGAGGAAGGTAGATATTCTCTCTTCTATCACGGATTTTATTATTTGGTGGTTAATACAAACATTAGACAGACAATTATTAAAATAATTGCTTAATTATAGAAAGTGCTAATTAGGAAAGATAGAGCAAGGGTGTGACAGAGTTTAATCATGTTCTCATGAAGGTGCGGGTTGAAAGCTTGGGTAATGAGAAGCTATACTGAGAAAGGGGCATTTAAGTTAAAACTGGAAGAGAAGAATGCTAGCCAGACAGAGGCCATGGCACAGCACCCTTAAGAGCAATAAACCAAAGAAGTGTTCTGAACACTTGTCCCCTAATGCAGCCCTATTCAATGTCTACTCAGGTCAATCAATGGTATCCCATTCCATTATTATTCTGGGAAGTGACACAGCAAATGAAAAGACCTTTGGTCACATAGGCTGGATCTAGTTTCACTAACTGTGGAAACATGCAAATTGTGTGAACTCTCTGAATCCTAGCTTTCTTATTTGTCAAAAGTAATAAAACAATTCCTTCTCCAAGTTGTTATAGGATTAAATTAAGTAAAAATATAGTTGGTGGCTCAAATTGTAGATACAACAGGGGTTAGTGTTTCATATTTTCTTTCCCCCTAAAAACACATAATCCTGAAAAGGAAGATATGTGTTAAAAGATTGCTGGTAGACAGAGTTAGAAATTTTCAATAGAAGAGGATTTTATACTTTAAGGCAGTTTACCATAACCTTTTCCTTTCTTATTTTTATCTTTAAGGAGCAAATTATTCTGCTTCAAGAAAAATAAAAGCTGTCATTTACTCAGTGCAAGATATGCTGGGGAACTTACGATGTTTCATTTAATTTTTTGAAACCTAGACATTAGGTATATTCTCATTTCCATTTTACAGATTCAGAAACTAATGATGTTAAGCAATTTGTTCAAGGTCAAATCCGTATCAAGTATCAGACTGAGACTTAAATTTAGGTTGCCTATATTAAAGCAAAAAAAAATCAAAAGCCATGTTAAAACTCCGAGCTCTATCTTGGGAGTAAATACGTGTGCAGTTGTGTGAATATTACTTGAGAAAGCTAATTGAGTATTACACTTGAGTTTTACATTTGAAATATAAAAAAATGTTTATTCTATAAACATTAGACAGTACAATTCAAAAAATATTTTCTCAACTCAATAGTAGTGTTTCCTTAAGAAAAGGATGATATGGTTGAGTTTCAACTTTTTAGTTTTTTTCTTTAAAAGAGGAAATGGATTTAAAAGGGGGAATGACTTTGCAAAACACTGGCATGGAAGTTTTCCTCCAAAACACAGTAGAAATTGAGTCAACAATATTTTTTATTTATGTTTGTACTGTTATTGTCTTCTGAATTAGCAAATTCTTTGAAATATAGTAGTATCTGCAACTACATATATTGAAGTGAAACTGACATTGATGAAATAAATGATAAAAGACAATGATGAAAGAAAAGACTTACTTTCCTAAATCTACTTGGAAATATATATCAAGAAATATAATAAAATTTAAAATATTCACTTTAAGAGTTTTTGTGGTTATCTTTCAAAAGGAAATGTAAAATGTAAAAAGTTATGTATGGAAATGCTACAATGATTAATTTAAAAATCATTTATAAAATTGAGTGATTGGAATCAACATACATATCCAATAATAAATATTGATTAAAATATAACTAACCCATTGAAATGAATATAAGTTAGTTATTTACATTGAGATTGCTAAATATACACCTTGGAGTAGGTAATAATATTATTTTCTGAAGAAAATGGATATAAAAATACATCTTTCAGATTTTAATTGTGTAAAAATAGAAATATAGTAAACAGTCAATAAAATGACAATAGTTGCACTGTGGGCTAATATATAGTCATTTAAATAACTTTTTATTTTTTTATAATGTGGACAAATTACTTTTGAAAATTTAAAGCTATTTTTCTCTGCTAAGCAAGAGACATACGTTTTATCCATGGGTTGGGAAGATTCCGTGGAGAATGAAATGGCAACCCACTCCAGCATTCTTGCCTGAAAAATCCTATGGACAAAAGAACCTGGTGGGCTACAGTCCATGGGGTCACAAAGAGTTTGACAGGACTTAGTAAATAAACAACAAGCGCAACCAAATAAAGAGCACCCAGTGAGGCTGGGATACAGAACAAAATCTCCAAAATTGCCTATCATTTGGTTACTGCTTCATTAAGTCACACTTTCTCCTTTTACATGTATCAAAACAATAATTATCACATTTGCATACATTTGTTTGTTGTCCAATTCATTTGTCAACCTGCTGACTAATTTAGAGCTGAGATTGTAAACTCAATATTTAGTACAGTGCCCTCTATTCAGCAAGATTTCAATGAGTTTTGTTTCATAAATGAACAAGTTACCATATCTTGATAGTATATGATTTCTAGTATGGAAACAAAAGCTTAGAGATAAAAATTAAGTCTCCTATGAGTAGAGGAAAGTTAAAATGACAGAATATTTTGCCCTGGAAAAAATACTGAATTCAGTCCATGATCAGCAGTAGCTACAAACACAAGAAAAGGAAAGGGAGAAAAAAAAGAGAGAGAGAGAGAGACCTTATTAGCCTCCTGTTGAAAGTGTACAATATCTACAATGAAATATTCTTGCCTAACACTGAACCTGATGCAGATAAAGTCTTAAAATTCAATTACCAAAAACATAAAGAATGGAAAGAAATTAAACATCATGGAGATTCAAGTACCAAATTTCAGAACATAAGAACTCTACAGGAGAAATGGCCAGTTTAACAAGTTGCAAGATGAAGAAAATGAAGGGGAAATTGAAGATGAAAAAAGATATAAGAGGCAAGTCAATCAAATGCAGACTTGTTTGGATCCTAATTCAGTCACACAAACAACTAGACAAACAAAATGAAAAAGGGAAAGTTGAACATTTTTTTTTTTGAGGATACTAGAGAATTAATGTTAATTTTAACTACAATAACTGAATTGTGATCTCTGTTTCATTTTTGTCTTTTTGAGATGTACTTATGGATGGTATGACATCTGAGTTGCTGAAAGAAGGAGGAAAGGTATAGCTGAGATATGACTATGAATTCAGTCTTTTGAACTCGAATCTGGGTAATGAATATATGGGGATTTATTATACCAGTTTTTACCTTTATATGTGTTTGAAATATTCTAGCAAGAAGTTTCAAGAAAATAAAATTTCAAATAATTCAAAACAACCCATCCCCCCAAATCCTAGCAACTGGGTTATTAAGGAGTCACCTACTGATCCATCTAATCTGCTTTGCAATAAACTACTGATAAAGCACTTTGCTTGCTTTGTCTATGACATGTCAATACATTTCCACCTCATGGTTATTATATCTTTCAATGATCTAGTTCACCTAGGAGGACTGCAGAATATACACATGGATGCATGTAAATAAATGGGTAGCTGTTATAGAATCACTGATCTTAATATCACATATTTCTCTTTTTAGGAAAAAAATAATTATTTGATTTCCTTGGTATTCAGTTATTTGTTGTTCATTTGCCTCTCGTAGACACTCAAAGTTTATTCAAAGGATTTCCTAAATGATTTCTGTAAGAAAACCATGTCTGGAGTATATTATAGAATTAACTAGGTGAGTCAAATGAAGCACCAATATTAGCATAAAATTCAGTTAGCCATGTTTACTATATGGCTAATCGTGTTTTCTTGCCACATATGAAGAAATCATTATTTAGTAAATTCGTGTTTCAGTTTTACTATGATTTACAAGAGTCGCTATACAAATGGTGTCAACCTTTGCAGTTTAGTTTTATGTGTCAGCTTGGCTGGGCTTCCTTGATAGTTCACATGGTAAAGAATTTCCCTGCAGTGCAGGAGACCAGGTTTGATCCTAGGGTTGGGAAGATCCCCTGGAGAAGGGCTACCCACTCCAGTATTCTTGCCTGGAAAATTCCATGGATAGAGGAACCTGGTGGGCTACAGTCCATGGAGTTCTTAAAGAGTCGAACATCGCTGAATGAATAACACTTTAGGCTGGGCCACAGTGTCCAAATATGTGGTCCAATGTTACTCTGGATGTTTCTGTGAGAATGTTTTTGGATGAGATTTACATTAAATTGATGGACTTTTGAGTAAAGCCAATCACACTCCATAAAGTGAGTGGGCCTCATTCAATCAGTTGAAGGCATGAATAGAACAAAAGAATGACCTCCTCCAAGTAAGAGGGGATTCTAAAATAGACAGTCTTTGCATTTAAAGCATCAGCTCTTTCCTGGAACTTCAACCACCAGTCCAACCTGCAGGCTTTGGACTCGTTAGCCTCTACATTCACATTAGCTAATTTCTTAAAATCAATATCTTTATTTATATATTTAGAAATATATATATGTATATATATATATTATATGCTGGGAAAGATTGAAGGTGGGAGGAAGGGGACAACAGAGGATGAGATGGTTGGATGGCATCACCGACTCAATGAAGATGAGTTTGGGTAAACTCCAGGAGTTCGTGATGGACAGGGAAGCCTGGCGTGCTGCAGTCCATGGGGTTGCAAAGAGTCAGACGTTACTGAGCAACTGAACTGAACTGATCGAAACCTACTGATCTCATTTCTCTGGAGGTTCTTGATTAACATCAAGAATCCTCAACCTCAGAAAAAATGTTAAGACAGTGAAAGTTATAGTTCAAGATTAAACAAAAAACCTTTTCACAATAGAAATCGGTAAGATAATAATGGTAGATTGTAGCAGCTACAAATTAGGGAGTTCCTACCTTACCTTTAAATAATCTTACTTCTCCAACTTGTCTGAAATATTATAGCCCTATGATTATTATTTAGTGTACATATATTTATTTTTGTTGAGTTGATTTTTTTGATCATTCTTTTTAAAGCATATCACATCTTATCTCTCTATGAATTGTTCAAAATACTTAAATTTCTATTTTTTTCTTAAGATATGTAATACTAAAGACTAAAGCAGGAAAGGTGCAATAATAGCTTACAATTGTCTAATTTTAATGAATTGCACTTTAAGAGTCAATCTAAGCATCTAAAGAGTAGAATCTGTATAAATGCCTGATATGTCAAGGCTATACACTGAGTGATTTAAAAAACAAACATCTCTTTCTCACAATTCTACAGGCTAGAAAGTCCAAGATCCAGGGGCTGATGGATTGGGTGTTTATGAGGATCTTGTTCCTCATTTGCAGATGACCTTCTTTTTGTAATGTGTTCACATTATCCCTTGTCGGGAAGAAGAAGAGGGAAGGGAGAGAATGAAGTTTTACAAGATCATTAATCTCATCATAGAGTCCACCTTTAAATAGAATCATATTGGAGTGTGCATGTGCACCAAACTCCTCTGTCCATGGGATTTTCCAGGCAAGAATGCTGGTGTGGGTTGCCATTCCTTCTTCTAGGGGATCTTCCTGACCCAGGAATAGAACCCACATCTCTTGCATCTCCTACATTGTCAAATGGATTATTTATCTCCATGCTATTTGGGAAGCCCATCACTTTGGAGATGAGGGCTTCAACCTATGAATTTGGGGAGAACAAAATTCAGTCCATAGGAAAGGCAAATAAAAAATGTAAGCAATAAAAATATGTCAGTAACCTAAATTTCAGGTATATATTAATTATGATAAACTTGTACCTCTTAAAACACTAATGATTATCAAGGTGGTTTATATAGGTAACAATTCAAAACACACACATGCACACACACACACACACACATGAAAGAGAGCCTTTATCCAACAATGCTGGCTCCCCTGTCTCAGTTCTGGCATCCAGAACTGTGAGAGATAAGTTTCTGATATTTATAAGCCTCTGAGTCTGTTTATAACAGCCCAAATGGACTTATTATTACCACTTTCTTTCTCTTATGAGAAAAAGTTCTACTCTATCTAACATATTGTACCTGGGCTACTGACAATACCCATTCCCTTAGGGTCTCTTAGTTTAAGTTCTTTTTCCCCAAATGTGAGTTGTCTTCATAAGTGGAATTCTGGAGTGGTTAACACAGTAATTAGATTTCCCCTCATTACTCAAACAGTGATAATACTACTTATCTCATAGGATTTTTGTGAGTATTTTTTGATGAGGTGATGCTTACAATGAAATTAGTATTGTGATTGTGATAGAGTGGGTTCTCAGTACATGTTAATTTTATTTTTTTCTGTTAATATTATTACTACAAAATAAATGTGACTACATAGAATGGGAGGTTTTATGGTGAAAGTTGGAGAGGAAAGAAAAAAGTGATAGCTGAGAGAATGCAAAACTGTGTATTATACAATATCTGGTTTTAACTATTTAAGTAAAGGAAGGTTGTGTGCAACTCAGCTCCTTGTCTCTGAAACAGATATGTCATTCTTTATTATTTCCTAGTACAATTGAGAGAATAATGTTTCTAATATGACTAAAATTATAAAAGAGGGATGGATGCTATGTATGACAGAAATAAATGTATTATTTTCAAGGTGTCCATACAGGGTTTGGGGAAATTTTTGGATATATAGATAAAAGCCTCAACTGGTCCATCAATAAAATAATTGTATTAAGCATAATATATTCAAATAATTTTACTCAGATAACAAATAGACAGAAACTACTTCCCTCCTTTCCACATTCCTTCTCATCCCTCCTTCCTCTCTTCATTCCTTTCTGTTCCACCTCCACCACACTTTTGCTAGGAAACATATGAGTCCTACATGCCAATCAATGATAGGCATCAGGGATAGGGTACACACGTGACTGGCTCTGTCTCTGTGCTCAAAGTGCTTGCGATCTCGAGGTGAATATAGGCAAGAGAAAGTAATCAATCTGGGGATGAGAATTACCAGAGAACGGTGGCTACAATGCTGAAACAGCACAAAGCACCCTGAGTTAGAAGTTATACACTCATTCCTTCAAATTGATGATGTTGAGCTCTCATGGTGGAGAAATTAGCAAGGCTGAGAGGAACAAACAACCAGAAGGGTTTTCCAAGCAGAAGGGACTATCTGATAAATGGCCCGTGTTGATTGAAAATTTCCACAATGTTAGAGTTGTGCTAAGTTTTATTTAGGGCAAAATAAGAAGTATGGTCTGGGAAACAGCCTCTCAGATACTTCCAAAGAACTGCTCTGAAGAGGTGGGGTGGGGAGGCGGGGTGTGTGTCAGTATATATGTGGTTTTGTTGAAGGGAGATACATGTACAGGTATACATTTTGGCAGAAAGTTACTGCTAGTAATGAGAGTGCCAGTGCCAGTTAGGAGGAACAGATGCCTCTGTTAATGATTTTAGTGCTGTTCTAGATATAAGAAGATGTAAGAAATTAGGCTTATAACATCTTCTCCTGAAATATCTAAGTATCTGAAACCTAATCTGCTAGCTTTTCCCAGAGCACAGAATGCCTCATTCCTGATCTCCATCCTAAAATAATGGAGTGTGTGTTGAAGGTCAGCAATTGCAGCTGCTAGTGACTTAATCTTACTAGTTAGATTGCAAGTAACCATTTTTACTAGGTGCCCTAAGTCAGGAGAATGCCTTTTGCAACAGGGAAGGTATAAAAAGGTGCAATGTTATAGGCTGATTTAATGACTATGAGTGAAAGGAAAGATTTAATGCTAGAAAATTGAGAAAGGGCCAACTCTTGAAAGAATTCACATATTGCACAAATAAGTTTAGAATTTATCTTGCAAGTAATGAGAATTAAAAGCAACATTTAAGATGGAATATGTCATACCTTGATTTGTACTCCGGAAAGATTATTTTGGCTGTATAATAGAGAAAGTATTAGAAGAAAACAAAACTAGAAGCCAGAAAGATTAGCTTCTAATGCAGTAATCAAGATAAGAAATGATGAGAGATTACATCTAAACAGGAAATTTAAATGGTGAAAATTGAAAAGGAAGATGAAGCCTCCCTCTAGTTTCTAAGCTGGGTATCATTTTCACTGGGAGTTTACAATACTATTCACTGGTATCAGAGAAGAAAAAAGCAGGAGAGAAACGTGCATAATGGGGAAAATAATGGTGTATTTTTTGGACAATTTGAATTTAAGAACTAATTATAATTGCCTAGGGTACAGGTAAATACATGATTACAAAATGGATTTAGAGTCTTTGGTCTCACCCAACCCATGCTGTTTGTGGATTTCCCTTTTCTTCTGATCAGTCACAAATACTTATTGAGTGACTGTTACATATGAAGTACTTTGCTGTGAGTCACTTCCAATGGAAGTGAATGTAGTGACCTGATATTAGTGTCATGATCTAAACATTAGAGGACTGAAGTATACTGATCATTCTCCCACAGAAGACAACATAAATATGATATGTACATAATAAAAACAGGGAACTCTGCTCAATATTCTGTAATATCCTAAATAGGAAAATAATTTGGAAAAAGGATGGAAAAATGTTGGCAAGTTAAATATTGATTGCAGGCAGTAAGATTTATTTGCTCCATTTTCAAATATATTTTGAAAATACATTTTTTCATTTCTAACACTATGTACATGCTTTCCAGGTGTATATAACCTGATGGCCTATCATATGATACAATAAAATACTAATTAGTTGAGGCTGGTATTTATTTAAATTTTATCATTGTTTCATGAATGCATCTGAGAAAATGTGCTTTATTATATTCTTCAGTGCAAAGTGCTATATATTCATCAGCTAAATTATGTTTATTAATTGCATTGTTTAAATACTTTTTATTAAATTTGGCTAATTTAATAATAATCAAAATTTGTCTTAAAATGTGCCTATTTTACTGATATACTTGGAAAATTAGCCTGTTTCTGTCATTTTTCCCCCTATGATATATTTGGAGTCACTGTACAATAACTTTGCTTTTCTTCAGACATTACTATTATTATTGTCTTAAAGTCTAATATATCTAATATTGACAGAGCTATATCATCTTTATTTTGTTTAGTATTGTCCTGATACACTTTTCCATATCCTGGTGTTTTAATATTTCTGAGTGCTATATTCATGTGTCTCTTGTAAAGATCATATAAGATTTTAAAAAATTATTCTGACTAGTTTGAGATGAGTATGTTTAGTCTATTTATATTTTATTGTGATTGCTAATAGATTTGGGTTTGTTTCTACCATCCAATTTGGTTTATTAAGTTAGTTTCACATTTTCAATGCTTTTATTTTTTTCTTTTCATAGCTTTGTTAATTCTGTGTTTCCCTGAAGCTTTGGAATTTATGCACTTAATTCTTTTTAATTCTTTAATTGGCTTCTCTTTGTACTTTGATAAACATACTTAATTTATACATTTAAATTAATAAAAATCTCTATTCTAAGTGTTCTTGGGAATTCTGATCACTCTTCATCTCGAGTACCATTGTTTATGGGCGCTTCCTATGCGGCTGCTGCTGCTGCTAAGTCACTTCAGTCGTGTGCAACCCCATAGACGGCAGCCCACCGGACTCCCCCGTCTCCGGGACTCTCCAGGCAAGAACACCTGAGTGGGTTGCCATTTCCTTCTCCAATGCATGAAAGTGAAAAGTGAAAGTGAAGATGCTCAGTCGTGTCTGACTATTAGTGACCCCATGGACTGCAGCCTTCCAGGCTCCTTCGCCCAGGGGATTGCCCAGGTAAGAGTATGGGAGTGGGTTGCCATTGCCTTCTCCGTCCTATGTGGCACTAGTGGTAAAGAAAGTGTGAAGTGTCAGTCACTCAGTTATGTACTACTGTTTGTGACCCAATGGACTGTAGCCCACCAGGCTTCTCTGTCCCTGAAATTCTCCAGGCAAGAATATTGGAGTGGGTTGCTGAATCTGCCTGCAAATGCAAGAAATTCAAGAGACTTGGTTTCCATCCCTGGGTCAGGAATATCCCTTATAGGAGGTCACGGCAACCCATTCCTGTATTCTGGCTTGGATAATCCCATGGACAGAGGGCCTGCTGGGCTACAGTCCATACGTTTACACAAAGTTGGACATGGTTGAAGTGACTGATCATGCACACACCATTATTTCTGGCATTTTAATTTTACTATATTAAAAAAAAATATCTTCAAATTAGGCATTCCTACTGCTTACTTATCTCATATGCTAGTAAATTAATGCTCAAAATTCCCCAAGCTAGTCATCGACAGTACATGAACCATGAACTTCCAGATGTTCAAGCTGGATTTAGAAAAGGGAAAGGAACCAAAGATCAAATTGCCTACATTTGTTGGATCATCAAAAAAGTTCCAGAAAAACATCTACTTCTGCTTTATTGACTATGCCAAAGCCTTTAACTCTATGGATCACAACAAACTGGAAAATTCTTAAAGAGATGGGAATACCAGACTACTTTACCTGCCTCCTGAGAAATCTGTAGGCAGGTCAAGAAACAGCAGTTAGAACAGGACATGGAACAACAGACTGGTTCCAAATCAGAAAGGAGTATGTCAAGGAGAACGTATATTGTCAGCCTGCTTATTTAACTTACATGCAGAGTACATCATGAGAAATGCTGCACTGGATGAAGCACAAACTGGGATCAAGATTGCTGGGAGAAATATCAATAACCTCAGATATGCAGATAACACCACCTTCATGGCAGAAAGTGAAGAAGAACTAAAGAGCCTCTTGATGAAAGTGAAAGAAGAGAGTAAAAAAGTTGGCTTAAAACTCAACGTTCAGAAAACTAAGATCATGGCATCCGGTCCCATCACTTCATGGCAAATAGATTGGGAAACAATGGAAATAGTGACAGACTTTATTTTTGGGGGCTCCAAAATCACTGCAGATGGTGACTGTAGCCATGAAATTAAAAGATGCTTGCTCCTTGGAAGAAAGGCTATAACCAACCTAGACAACATATTAAAAAGCAGAGACACTACTTTGCCAACAAAGGTTTGTCTAGTCAAAGCTATGTTTTATCCAATAATCATATATGGATGTTAGAACAGGGATATAAAGAAAGCTGAGTGCTGAAGAATTGATGCGTTTGAACTGTGGTGTTGGAGAAGACTCTTGAGAGTCTCTTGGACTGCAAGGAGATCCAACCGGTACATCCTAAAGGAAGTCATTCCTGAATATTCATTGAGAGGACTGATGTTGAAGCTGAAACTCCAATACTTTGGCCACCTGATGCAAAGAACTGACTCATTGGAAAAGACCCTGATGCTGGGAAAGATTGAAGGCGGGAGGAGAAGGAGACGACAGAGGATGAGATGGTTGGATGGCATCACTGACTCGATGGACTTTAGTTTGAGTAAAGTCCTGGAATCTGTGATGGATAGGGAAGCCTGGCGTGCTGTAGTCCATGGGGTTGCAAAGAGTTGCACATGATTGCATGACTGAACCGAACTGAAATGATATATATGAGAAAGAAGGATTAGATTCCAGAAGGACAAACTGAAATACATAAATACAAGTAAAAGAGTTGATAGAAGTTTGATAAGGTAAATTAAAAATTTTTTTCTAAATAGTCACTAAGTCAATTCAGTCACTCAGTCATGTCTGACTCTTTGCAACCCCATGGACTGCAGCATGCCAGGCCTCTCTGTCCATCACCAACTCCTGGAGTTTATTCAGACTCATGTCTTTCAAGTCAGTGATGCCATTCAATCATCTCATCCTCTGTCATCCTCTTCTTCTCCCACCTTCAATCTTTCCCAGTATCAGGGTCTTTTCAAACGAGTCAATTCTTTGCATCAGGTGGTCAAAGTATTGGAGTTTCAACTTCAGCATCAGTCCTTCCAATGAATATTCAGTCCTTTAGGATGGACAGATTGGATCTCCTTGCAGTCCAAGGGACTCTCAAGAATCTTCTCCAACACCACTGTTCAAAAGCATCAATTTACTCATGTCTTTCAAGTCAGTGATGCCATTCAATCATCTCATCCTCTGTCATCCTCTTCTTCTCCCACCTTCAATCTTTCCCAGTATCAGGGTCTTTTCAAACGAGTCAATTCTTTGCATCAGGTGGTCAAAGTATTGGAGTTTCAACTTCAGCATCAGTCCTTCCAATGAATATTCAGTCCTTTAGGATGGACAGATTGGATCTCCTTGCAGTCCAAGGGACTCTCAAGAATCTTCTCCAACACCACTGTTCAAAAGCATCAATTCTTCCACGCTCAGCTTTCTTTATAGTCCAATTCTCATATTAATACATGACTACTGGAAAAACCATAGCTTTGACTAGATGGACTTTTGTTGGCAAGTTAATGCCTCTGCTTTTTAATATGGTGTCTAGGTTGGTCATAGCTTTTCTTCCAAGGAGCAGGCGTCTTTTAATTTCATGGCTGCAGTCACCATCTGCAGTGATTTTGGAGCCCAGAAAAATAAAGTCTTTCGTTGTTTCAGTTGTTTCCCCCATTTATTTGCCATGAAGTGTTGGGACCAGATGCCATGATCTTAGTTTTCTGAATGTTGAGTTTTAAGCCAACTTTTTCACTCTCTTCTTTCATTTTCTTCAAGAGGCTCTTTAGTTCTTCACTTTCTGCCATGAGGGTGGTGTCACCTACATATCTGAGGTTATTAATATTTCCCTGGCAATCTTGATTCCAGCTTCATCCAGCCTGGCATTTTGCATGATGTACTCTGCATATAAGTTGAGTATCTCCATATATGTATATAATCTAGAATGTCCTAACTGAGGGTCTGAATGGTAAACATTTCAGTTTAACTTTTAAATCTTATGCTTTTTGGTGTTATGTATTTTTTAAAAATTCATATGTGATGAAATAAAGCTTGTTGTATACCATTTAGTTGACATTTCAATGCCAACATTTTTTGATGCTATAACATAGCTTTTATTTTTTTCTGCTGATCTCCAGCCTTTTTTCTTACTTTGTTTTTGTAAATTTGGGGTTTAAGTTCTAACTGTGAGATAGATTTTATTACTGTCAGAGTTTGATATAGCTTAAAGTTCTTTTGATTGAGTTTTCCATAGCTCCTGGTTTTATCTTGGGTGGGGTGTCCCTTAATTTATGGTTATTAGTTATATTTTTTAAAATTGTTTTTTCTATAATAGCCAGCATTGAAAATATTTATTTGAAAGTTTTTTTTTTATTTTTTAAAGCATTTGAGATTTTTTGTTCAATATAAATTTCTTTATTTTTATTGGAGGCTAATTACTTTACAATATTGTATTGGTTTTGCCATACATTGACAGAGATCTGCCATGGGTGTACATGTGTTCCCCATCCTGAGCCCCCCTCCCACTTCCCTCCCCATCCCGTCCTTCTGGGTCATCCCAGTGCACCAGCCCCGAGCACCCTGTCTCATGCATCGAAACTGGACTGGCGATCCTTTTCACATATGATAATATATATGTTTCAATGCCATTCTCCCAAATCATCACACCCTCACCCTCTCTCACAGAGTCCAAAAGACTGTTCTATACATCTGTATCTCTTTTGCTGTCTCGCATGCAGGGTTATCATTACCATCTTTCATATATAGGCATTAGTATACTCTATTGGTGTTTTCCTTCTGGCTTACTTCACTCTGTATTATAGGCTCCAGTTTCATCCACCTCATTAGAACGGATTCAAATGTATTCTTTTTAATGGCTGAGTAATACTCCATTGTGTATATGTACCACAGCTTTCTTATCCATTCATCTGCTGATGGACATCTAGGTTGCTTCCATGTCCTGGCTATTATTAACAGTGATGCAATGAACATTGGGGTACATGTGTCTCTTTCAATTCTGGTTTCCTTGGTGTGTATGCCCAACAGTGGGACTGCTGGGTCTAATTATATCTAGTATGTTGTTTGGGTTTACCAGGTGGCTCAGCAGGAAAGAATCTGCCTGCAATGCAGGAGACCTGAGTTCGATCCCTGGGTTAGGAAGATCCCCTGGAGGAGGGCATGGTAACCCACTCCAATATTCTTGCCTGGAGAATTCCATGGACAGAGGAGCCTGGAGGGCTACAGTCATGGGGTCACACAGAGTCAAACACAGCTGATGGGACTAAGCAGCAGCAGCAGCAATGTTTTGCTTCATTTATTTATGCTTTATTCTTTCAATGAAAGCATATTAAGCATTAACTATGTACCAGGCATTCAGGTTTAGGGAGACAAGGTAAACAAAAAACAATTATTACTTAAGTGCCATAAGGACTTATATTGCATATATGTGCTACAAGGACTCGGAATAAGAACCGAGGACACAAGGAATAAGGACAGTTCCCGTCACTTCTGGAAACATGAAATGAGAACCATAGAGCATCTACTTTGGGAAACGATATGACAGGCACCCTTTTTGATATAGTTGATGACTTTTGGCAGTTGAGATGAAAGTTTCAGTTGAATTAATGATAGAAACAATGGTATTAAAATGTTAAAAACTGCTGTTGTGAATTGTAAATCTTCAACATTAACACTGGCTCATGAGTAAGATATGTAAAATAAAGGAATGGGAAATAGTACTGAAAAAGCAGGTTCATGGGGCAAAAACTAACATTAGACTAAGGATGTATAGTTTTTATTTTATAAGAGGCAATAAGCAAAGTGTGCAGGTAGTGGTATTTGGCATTATTTGAGACAAAAATTGCATGATCAATGCTCTCATGAATTTGGATAGGATTTATAAACTATTACGCTTAGTCACTCAGTCATGTCCAACTCTTTGTGACCTCATGGACTGTAGCCCAGCAGCCTCCTCTGTCCATGAGATTCTCTTTGCAAGAATACTAGAGTGGGTTGTCATGCCCTCCTCCAGGGAATCTTCTCAACCTAGAGATCAAATCCAGGTCTCCCGCATTGCAGGTGGATTCTTTACCATCTTAGCCACCAGGGAAGCCCAAGAACACAGGAATGGGTAGCCTAACCATTCTCCAGGGGAAATTCCTGCCCCAGGAATCCAACCTGGTTAACCTGCATTGCAGGTGGATTCTTTACCAGCTGAGCTAGCTGGGATAGTTTGGTAGAGAGATGGGGTGGAGTAAATATTTTATTAGTCATATTATTCTAGAAGTATCTGATGACTGAAGGATTATTTTTACTTGAAAAAAATTGATTAAATTGGGGTTTTGTCAGGAAGACAGAAATCTCCCTAGGTGTTTCATGCTGGGAGGAATTAAAGACAGGGGAACAGAAGTTAATAAAACTATTGAAATGACTGGAAAAACAGACCATGGAAAACACTTTAAAGTTCAGAAAATCAGATAATATAATAACTGGAAAGAATCTGAAAGCACTTCCTTCTTAAAAATTTAAGAAGTACCAAAATGAAAGCACATTAAAAATAGGAAACAGCTGCTTTGATGTGTCTATTTTTTGTTGCATTTGTGAGTATTCATTACAGTTTAGACACAGCATTACAGGTTAGTTGCTAAAATAAAACATTCTGGAGATGATGTTCTGTCAGGTCACACTAAGTAATAGTTCAATTGTATCAGAGTAGAACCCACCTCAATATGTTAAGTCAAATATGTAGGAAACACAAGGTTTCACAAATCTAATAAGACATATTTATTCACTAACACACCCAAAAGCACACAGCTCAATCCTTGCCTAACTGTTATGCAAATAGAGACACCATCCCGTGGTGGATTCATGTCAATATATGGCAAAACCAATACAGTATTGTATGGCAAAATAAAGTAAAAGTTAAAAATTAAAAAAAAGAGAGATACCATCTAAGTGCGCCTAAAAAGCAAAATTGCTAAATATTTGATTTTCATTGTCAAGCTCTTATTTGTCTTTTAAATCTATCTGCTGTTCATTTTCACTGTTGGCCTGTTATAGGCAGTCTCCTTTAAGATTATTAACTAAGAATCATTAATAGATGAAATTTTGAGAGAAAATGTAATTTACTTGCTCAATTTAGGGTTTTAAGAAATCCTGATTTAAACAGATACTAAAAAATATATATTTTTCAATTAAGTTTTTAAGTTGCATATAGGATTAAACTCTATTTCTACACTAAATAATGTATAATGACATTCATTTTATATTACTATTTATTATACCCTTTTTAACAATATAAACTGGACAAGTTAACTAACATTTACAGTTGAAAAGTAAATAGACATCTATAAATGTTGAAATCAAAAATTTTTTTTCTGTTTTAGCATATTTTCTAAATATGTGTTTAAATCTGACTGCTACCGAGCTGGTTTATAAAACTCAAGTGGGTAGCCTATATCTAAATTGTAACTCTTTATTTTTATGCATTTTATATAGAGAAAATTGGATGTAAACTAATTGAGGGCAAGAAAAAAGAAAAAAAAAAATCAATAGTAAGAAGCCTGCATACCAGAGACCATTTCTGCAACATCTCTTAAGTTCTCTTTCTCTCATCTCTCTATTTTCAATAATCCTTACAATCTCAAGTAATTGCAAAATGATAATATCCACATCATTATCTGTCTGACTGAATGACCTCAATTTATAACAGCATCCAAATTTGCCTTCCATACAACTTTTTTTGAGAGATGCAAGATGAACATTTCTCTTTATAGGTTAATGCAAGTGGTTTATACAAAGAGAGATTTACAAGTCCTCAAAGAAACCCATTAAAGAGGTTCAGGGATGTTACACTGCAGCTTCCTTCAATCATTGAATTTCCATTGACAACCATTACTATGGCATTAGTTTTTAAAATGTCTCATGCATCTCAGAGACCTTCTAAGATACTTAATAAATGAGTTAAATAATGGTTAGAATGTTTTAACTAAATAAATACCTGAAAGATGCTCTTTATCCAATGGTAAGAACCTACAACTCTAGCACCAGAGTGCAAAATAAGCCAAATTTCCCATCAGCCTTAACACTTTCTTTTTTTTTTTTCAGAGTTTTCATTAAAATAAATGCCTTAAAATATAAATCTTGAAGCTCTCAGCTCTAAGGTTTGCAGAAATGATTCTTTATTAATAGGAGATCAAGGGAGGTTATTATTCATATTATACAATTTGAATCATGCTGTCACAAGGGCTTTTGAAGTTTAGTTATATTTTTATACTTCTGCTTATGCTCTTAAAAACACTAGGTTCCCAACAGCATGTAGAGAATATTGTACAGTATATTTCTTAGAGCTACATACATTATTTTTCTTTCACAAAAAATAATGCTCTTATTATATCTGCTTTCTTTCATAAGGGCTACTGACATATTTTCAGAGCACACTTACATTGAGAAATGAGAGAAAACAGAGATTATCATATATACTTACAGTTTTCAATGCTTGTGTTTCATCTTTCAAAGTTGGTATAGTGATACTTAGGAAAAGTCATTCCAGATATTATTTTGTGTGTCTAAAAGAAAAACAAAAACAAACTATATACATATATAATTAAATATATTACAAATTGTATATAAATAAATGCATAAAATAAATATTATCTTTCAGAAGGAACTTATCTAGTATGTATCAATACAACTTAGGGAATGGAAGAGAAATAAATAAATTTTTAAATTTAACTTCGGGGCAGAAATTCTTACACCTGATATCTCTACTTCATTAAAACTCTTCTTTCCCTTATTAAATCTGTCAAAGGGCAGTCAGAAATCAGTATTGACTGTAGCTCTGAGTTTAACATCCTTGGAGATTTTAGTTTTCTTTGGAAAAGTATGATACCCTGGTATTATTTTGACTTGCTCTTGTATAAATGACAGATGTCTTGCCAAGTTGTTATCAGTACCTGCAAGATTCTCTAGAGGCACAGGCAAAAGTTAATATTTATTGAAAATCAATCCAGTTAACTTTTCTGAATATACAGAAGAAACAGGGTCATTGCTTGCCTGTGTTCAAAAGGCTATAAACAGTGGTTAGAAGCCAGAGGCAAAAGTTCCAAGCCTTCTCCTCGGAATATTTTCAAAGACTTTACATTTCAATTTCTTGAAGGTCGAAAGCAGTTCCCCAAAATCAGTTATTCTTTTTAAATACCAATTTTAATTAGTGTCTCCTTTCATCCAAAGATTCCAAAGAAAGAGAAAGCATATCAAAACCTCTTATTTTATTTCTTATAACTTACCAGTGCCAGGGAACATTTGATAAGATTTGTGAGCAAGTGGTATAGCAGCAAACTGAAGTAAAGATGAAATGAATATTTTTAATTAAGGTATTTAAAACAACTTTTAAAACAAAAATTCTATCTTTAAAAACTTCCTGGAAATCTGTCCAAGTATGTCAGAAGGAGTTGACAATGTGCTTCTAGATGACATAGAACTACGGTCACATCATAAAGGCATATTTCATAGTTTTAAAATATAAATGTATTTATTTTAATTGGAGGTTAATTACTTTACAATATTGTATTGGTTTTGCCATNCTGGAAATCTGTCCAAGTATGTCAGAAGGAGTTGACAATGTGCTTCTAGATGACATAGAACTACGGTCACATCATAAAGGCATATTTCATAGTTTTAAAATATAAATGTATTTATTTTAATTGGAGGTTAATTACTTTACAATATTGTATTGGTTTTGCCATACATCAACATCAATCCGCCACAGATATACACGTGTTCCCCATCCTGAATCCTCCTCCCTATCCCTCCCTGTACCATCCCTCTGGACCTAATTAAACTTAAACACCTTTGGATGCTATTCTTATATGCTTTAGATTTCTCTTTGCCCCTTAGTAATGTACCCTTGCCTAGTTAATAATTTTTATATCAATTTTTTCCTGCGTGAACCACAGTGTATCTCCTCTCTCCTGACTCACCCCTGAATGATACACTTCCCATTAACTCCAACTAACAATTGCTTGGTAGACTGCACGTTATTAGATATTCCGATTTTCATGGGAGCTGGGATGTTTCCTGAGGAATCTTTTAATAGAAATTTTGGAAACATTTGAAAATCACAGTGTGCACAAAACATTTTGTAAATTTGACAATTTTCTAATCTTACTAAAGACAAATGAGGAAGCATATAGGTGAGTGTAGAGTCATAGAACAGGTAGAAGAGAGTAAATGACATCCCATAAAAATTAAAGCAGAGGGATTGGGAGGATCTGACTTTTTAAGATAATTTTAGGAGCAAGTTAGAAAGAAGAAAGTTTTCTGTTATACACACAAAAAATTATTGCCCCTAGAAATACTGTTAAAAAGGAATTCCACAAAGTATGTGTGTACACACATACACACACACAATACTAAAATGTATATGGAATTGAAGTTGTCATTTGAGACTTGAATTACCTGTGAAAATGGAAATGAGTTCTCATTTCACTTTGACATGAGAAAAATCTTGAGGCTGCCTAGTTTTTAAAGGGCAAATTGGCACTTTTTAATTTTTTTTTTTTTTTTTTTTTTTAGCTAAGAGTTTTAAAGAT
>SJYX01007349.1:218758-230800 GCA_006410675.1 Oreotragus oreotragus
GACCCAGAAAATACAAACTATGACACAATTCCTGTCTCTTATACACATCTAGATGTGTATAAGAGACAGCACTTTACAGTGATATAATTGTATATTCAGGAATGCAAGTCAGTTGCAAGGGTTTGTACTATTTTTAGATTTCTCTTCCTTTGCATTAAAACCTGAGAACAAAAGAGACAATAAATTGAATAGTCTCGTTAATCCAGATACTGGCCACTCACCTAGGCATAATGGTTAACTAACAGAGACATGACATTTGAGCAGTTTAGCATGCAGAAGCATAGGGTCAGTGCATCTTTATTTTTCATCTAGGCAGCTGGGCAGAAAATTAACTAATTTAACTCCATCTGTCTCTATCTTTTCTCATTAGGTTTTTGAGAAAACATAATATTTTTGCAACATGTATATGCTCTTTTGGCTTTTTAAAAGTGTAAGGATTATCCTAATGCAAAGATATGATGAAAAATATTATATGTCATGTCAGAAGGTTTGGGTATTTTCTCCTAAGGCTTGATTTGTATTATCTCTTCAAAGGTAACATAGATATGCTGCTAAGAAAATGCTATTTGCATGATGCAATATGAGCAACATCAATAGTAATTTGCAAAACAATTTAAAAAGTTTAATAATAAATATGTAACTGGGACTTGTTATGGAAAAGGCAGCATGAAGCATATAACCAATAAAAAGATAAGGCCCCTGCATTCAAAGAGTTCTCTGCTTACTGGGGTTAACTAATACATGTCTGACAAATTTTAACTCTTATTTAGATTGTGGTAAGTATTATAAGACAGAAATATGCAAACTGCTAGGCAAAAGTAATTAATCCTTCCCAAGGACACAAAGGAGATGACTTGTGATTTAAAAATGATTGGGTGTTCCAAATGAGTAGAAGATAACAATGGTTACTCATTCAAAGGAAATTGTGTATGAAATATATAGAATATTTGGAGATGATCAATGGTATAGTTGGGCTAGAACATAAAGTAGTGGGGAAAATGACCAATGGGGCAATAAAAGAAGGGATTGGTGACTTGCTAAGGAGTTTAGGTTCCATTGTCTGTAAAATGCTATTGCCAAACATGTTTTCCAGAATCCAAGTGGTTACATCTTCATATCTGTGTTTTAAAAGAATCATGCTAGCAATGTATCAAGGGCATTTTGAAGCTGGAATGAACTAGTTCCTGTGAGCTTCATAGATAGGCCCTCAGAATAACTTCCAGCATTTGATAATCAGGGCCTGAATCACAAAAGAATTGTTGAGGATGAAGCACAGAGGACAAATTCCAAAGACATTTCAAAGATAAATTTGAGAGGGCTTGGTTGATTAGATTTAAAGGGTCAGGAGAGGTCGGAGCCAAAGATGATGGAAGTTTGCTCGTTGTGTGACTGGGAGGAGAGTGGCCCCATTACTGGAGCAAGAGAACACGGAGGAGTAGCAGCTTTAGGGCGGGGGGTGGAGAGATAATGAGTCCAATTTGGAACATCTTGGGTTTTGAGTGTCTGTGGGCCAAGGATGCTTTATATTTTCTAAAAATAAAAGGGCTTTGGGGGCAATCATCTAAAATAATTGTAATATTAAAATATAATTTATAAATGTCACCCTGATGTAAAAATATTTAACAACGCACATCATTAGCTCCCAAACCATGCTATTTCCCTGAGTCTTATGTATACACATTAGGTCTAAGGTGTAAAAGTCTATCCATTAGAGAATGAGGCCCAGACAATTACATTTGATTTGACCTACCTCCTTGTACATTTTAAAGACATGAATTAAAGAAAGAAAATATTTTTCCTCTTATTTTATTAACAAATATCTTGGATAACTCTTATCTATGGATTATTGGATTTTTAAAAGTAAGATTTAGACAATAAGCTGTTTAATAGGTAATCCAGTGGTTTATCTAATGGAAAGAGCATAAACTGTATGTTATTTTTATTAAAGACAGTTTTTTTAAGTGTCTAAATTTAAACAAGGGTGCTCAGTAATTCATTTCATTAAATTATTATGTTAAAATTTCTAATTATTATTGCTAAATATTTGGATTGGATTGTGGGGCAAAACAAACAGTAGGATTAATACTAAATTCCAAATCCATTTTACATAGTACTATAGAGTTTGATTCCCTGGTGGCTCAGAGGGTAAAGCTTCTGCCTACAATGCAGGAGATCCAGGTTCAATTCCTGGGTCAGGAAGATCCCCTGGAGAAGGGAATGGCAACCCACTCCAGTACTCTTGCCTGGAAAATCCCATGGACTGAGAAGTCTGGTAGGCTACAGTCCATGGGGTCGCAAAAGTCGGACAGAAGTGAGCAACTTCACTTTCAGTATAGAGTTTGATTAAGTCAAGGGTACTTTAGCCATTAGTAGAAGGACATGTAAATTGTTACTAGGCAAACAGCCCGTTAGGATCTTTATCCTAGCAGGCTCTTAAAACTCTGGAAGCTAGTGTTGATGTTAGCTGTTAGTATTCTAAAGTCTGTTTTCTCACACGTTCTCAAATTCAACCAGGTATGAAACTCTCTACACTCTTCAGCCAATTTTATAGAAATATTAATTAGCTCATCACCCCAGCTGACCAATACGTTCAGCTCCACTTATAAAAACCTCTATAGTGCACATGGAATGCTTAGGGGTAACATGTGCTAGCAATGCAGTTACATGCACTCTGTTCTGACATTTATACTGCCCCAGTTTTACTCAATACTGACTACTAGAACTGAGCCCTTTAGCTTTTAGAATAATTAATTTATCCCTGGTGATAATTTTGCTCACCCCAGTGAATAAAATTTATAAGATCCTAAAACTTGAGCCAAAATTGGTTATGTATCACAATTCCCTTCTCCTTTACAAATCCAGGATTTCCTTCCTAATCTCACATCACATTTTTACACATATTTTGGATAACAGATAGCAAATTCATATTTTTATGTATTATTATAGTTTAGAAATATTTTCACATATTGTTCTCATTTGTTACCTTCAATGGTCCCCAAGGGTTATCTGACAAGGTATTATTTGACCACTTCCCAGGTGGCACAGTGGTTAAGAATCTGCCTGCCAATGCAGGAGATGTAAGAGACTGGGGTTTGATCCCTGGGTCAGGAAGATCATCTGGAGGAGGAAATGGCAACCCACTCCAGTATTCTTGCCTGGAAAATTCCATGGATAGAGGAGCTTTGCTAGCTCCAGTCCATGGGGTCACAAAGAGTTGGGCGCAACTGAGTGTGCGCGCACATAACAAACACACACATGTTACTTGACCACATTTACAGAAGAGAAAATATTATCAATGATTTGCTTAAGTTCACATTGCTAACAAATGATAGAAATAGCACTGGAATTCAGAAGCTCAAATCATTATTATTATTTCATCTAAAATATACTTCCTGGACTTAGAGAATTCTCAGAGTCCCTGAGTGGGGAAACAGACCGGGACTAGAGACAGCTTTGTCACGGGAGGTCTGTCCGTCCTTTCTCCAGTAAACTTAAGGCAGAAGTATTCCTGTCCAACTAAAAGATGCTTAGTTCCTGGAGCACACAAACAAAATGTTATTTATAATATTCATCTTCAATAAGTAAGCACAGTTTATCTGTATAGAGTAAATCTTGTTTACATTCAGTGTTTAAACTCATTACCAGGAGTCTTGAACTCTTTAAAAAGCCATTTCTGTCAGCAGAGGAAGTCTGTGTAGGTGTCAGCACATTGGAGCAGAGGGGAGTAACTCCACCAGATGTGTGCTAGAGTATCCACAGGAGCACCAAAGGGCAAAGAGCAGATCCTTGAAAGACGCAAAGAAAGAGACTCGGAGGACAACTCCAGCCACCTCTAATTTGCATAAACTAGAATCCTGGGACTATAACTGGGCGAAAAGCAGCTATCTCTTTATTTACTCGTGTTCTGTTTCCCCGTGTGCTTTCACTCTCACTGAGAAGCTAGCAGGGAAAAGACAAGAGAAACATTCTGCCACATCAACAGTGTTTAGTGTAAATAAAGCAGACTAGATATAATATCACAGCTTAATTAAAAGCCTTTTATTGCACTCTAAAATTCTCCATGGAAAGCAGTGACATTGACTCTGGGGAAAGCCAACTGTCTTAGAAAGCTTTTATTGGTAAGAAGATAAGCTTCTCTAAAGTGAACAGATATACTTCTTTTTCTTTGTTAACAAATCGTGGTGTCCACTAGGTAGAAATGTACAAGACAGTGAGTGTACCGCTGGTAATAATCTGCTATGCTGTGTGCTCAGTTTCTTGAGTCATGTCTGACACTTGCGACCTTATGAACTGTAGCCTGCCGGGCTCCTCTGTCCCTGGGATTTCCCAGGCAAGAATACTGGAGTGGATTGCCATGTTCTCCTCCAAGGGATCTTCCTGACCCAGGGACTGAACCCACATCTCTTGTGTCTCCTGCATTGCATGCAGATTCTTTATCCACTGGGCCACCTGGGAAACTCAGTAATTTGGTAATTGTTACCAAATTTCAGAGGAATTTCTTTATCTGTTTTGTTTGTTTGTTTCCTTTGTTACCAAAATATATATAAAGACATAGGTGAAACCATGCATCCTGTTTCTGGGGGGGAAAAAAAAGTGTATGTTACTTGCTTAGTCATGTCCAACTCTTTGCAACTCCATGGACTGTAGCCTACCAGGCTCCTCTGTCTATGGAATTTTCCAGGTAAGAATGCTCGAGTGGGTAGACATTTCCTTCTCCAGAGGATCTTGCTGACTCAGGATTCGAACCCAGGTCTCCTGCATTGCAGGAAGAGTCTCTACTGTTTGAGCTACCTATTTCTGATCTAAATTCAAATCTCAAGTCCTTTTCTTTCTGACTGTAAAATCTTGGGTACTTGTTTATCCCAGCTTCAGTTTATTCCTCTTTAAAATGGCACAATAAGTGTGTTACCTCATAGAGCTGTGCTGAGTATTCCATGAGATAGTGAATATTGTTGTTATTGTTAATATTGTGATTTATTTTATTAATACCTATTTCATTGTTAGTCTATGATTTTGGGGAATCCACCACAAAGATCAATGATAATTCTGACCCTGTGGGCTGGCACATGTCCCTGTAGTTGTACCCCAAGACCCAGAAAATACAAACTATGACACAATTCCCCACAGACTAACAGAATTTCTTTTTAAAAATTTTTTACTTACTTTTTATTTATTTTAATTAATTTTAATTGTATAGTTGATTTACAATGTTGCATTAGTTTTGGGTGTACAGCACAATGATTCAGTGATAATATTCATATATATTATTCTTTTTCAGATTCTTTTTCATTGTAGGTTATTACATGTTATTGAATGTAATTGCCTGTGCTATATAGTAAAACCTTGTTTGTCTGTTTCATACATAATAGTGTATATCTGCTAATCCTCAGATCCCAATTATCCCTCCCTTACCTTTCCCATTTAGTAATCATAACTTTTCCATATCTTCCAGTCAGTTTCTATTTTTTAGATAAGTCATGTTTTAGATTCCACATATGTGATATCATATGGTATTTGCCTTTCTTTCTCTAACTTACTGCACTTAGTATAATAATCTCTAGGTCTATTCATGCTGCTCAAATGGCATTATCTCATTCTTTTTTATAGCTGAGTAATATTCTGATTAATATAATATATATATACACAATATAATTACAATAGAATATTACCACATTGTGGGTGTACACACACATGTGTATGCATACACACACATATATACATATATACACATATACACATATATGTATATACATATACACACACATATATGCATACATATATACCTATACATATACCACACACATATATGTATACATATACCCACTCCAGTACTCTTGCCTGGAAAATCCCATGGATGGAGGAGCCTGGTAGGCTACAGTCCATGGGGTTGCGAAGAGTCGGACATGACTGAGCGACTCCACTTTCACTTTTCACTTTTATGCGTTGGAGAAGGACATGGCAACCCACTCCAGTGTTCTTGCCTGGAGAATCCCAGGGATGGGGGAGCCTGATGGGCTGCCGTCTATGGGGTTGCACAGGGTTGGACACGACTGACGCGACTTAGCAGCAGCAGCATACATACATATACCACACACATATATACACATATACACATATATGTATATACATATAAACCACTGAATGAAGGTAGAAATGTAAACTGCAACTCAATATGACAGTTAGAGACGTGACTTTTCTAGCTCTTGTTCTCTCCTGGGAGAACACATTCCCTGCTCTTCCAGGCCAAGAGAGAGGCAGAGAAAATGCTGCACCTGGCATGAGATGGCACAGAGCTATTTCTGCATCCTGACAAGTTGAATCACGGCCAGGAAAATAACACTTACTGAATCTATGGAACTCTTGTAATTAGTTTGCAAAGCTAAACTGGCAGCATAAGTAACCATATCTCAATCCTTCCTTGATCCCCATCTGACGAGCAATAGTTGAGGTTGATAACGTTACCCAAGTTCAGTAAACAGGCCCTCAGGTTGGTATATTACCCAAGAGGCAAATATCCTGAAACACATTATTGGCTAGCCAGATTTTTGTGACAAGTAGCAACTCAACACTTTTCTGACCTGATTTATAAAAATAACTATACACACATATTTCCTTTCTCCTTTTTAAATATAGGAAGAATAAGGTAAAACATGGGCTTTGGGTGGAAAATTGAATTCAGGTTCTGGGTTCATGACTGGCTGGGCACAGGTCTAGATTCACCTTCATCTCTCACTCTGGCTAGCAGTTGCTGAACAAGGCTCAGCTTACACAACTGTATGTAAATGCTGGTCTTCACCATGCACACCAGCTTCAAGACTGAATAAAGAGCCCAGGGTCAGTGACAGAGACGTCAGTGATTGAACGGATAGGAGGAACTTACGTATCTGAAGCAAGGTCCTGGAGTGACATCTCACCATGTGCAGGGTAGCAGTCTTTACTCCTGTGCAGGGAGTAGGAAGGGGAGATTGCCAGTTATAGGGAGAATCAACATCAAGCTGCCTCACCGGTTACCAGAGAAACCAGTAGAGGGGTACACCCCTCGCACCCCTTTGATAAACATAGTGGAGAGAGAGTTCTGGTCTAACTCTGAAACAATTACTAGCTAGGGCCGGGGCAAGTATGTAGGAAAGACAGTAAATGTGAGTGGGGTGCAGGTGAGGCAGGCACTGGTCAAGAAGGGGATATACACAGAGCAAGAGAACAGCCACTTTGAGTGGCCTTGATCTCTGAGGGAGAGCAGTGAATGGTACTGAAGAGAAATCTTAATTCCCTGTCCAGGAATTAAACCTGGGTAACCTGGATGAAAACCAAGAGTCCTAGCCACTGGACCACCAGGGACTGGAGGTGAGAAGCTAAGTGGCCCTGGCTCTTGCCCCTGTTTGAAAGCAAGAATGCTTCAAGGAGGGAAAAACAACCACAGAGTTTATTATACGAGACACAGCAAATCTATGGGATAACACAAAGGAAAACTGTTTGTTTATCCAACTCACAAGCAGGGCAGAGACACACATCCAGAAAGAAAAGGTATGGGCATCCTCTCTAATGAGGAGGAGTGTGGTAAGTCAGGAGCTAGGGAGAGATACTCAGAGAGGAGTACAGGCATCCTAAGTGAGGGGGATGTAGGAGGAGGTGATGTAGTAGTAGGTGATGTAAATCACTTATATAGGATGGTGCTTCTGGGTCTTTGTTTACCATTGGCCAATTATCTTGTTTATCTCTTCACACCTGAAGGTCCATAGACCCTCCCCAAGATACAGATGCAACTTTTTTCTAAGATGGACCCCTCCATAGAGGCCTAAGGGTACATGCCCACACTTTTTATGGGGTGAGGTCCTTTCCCTTTTTGATCTCCAAGAAGTGTTCCTGCACAAGCGCAGACAGGGAAGTCTTGACCTCAGGAGTGGGTACCATATCTCTTTGCTTTAATATAACTCAGTTTTTACAACTAGACTTGTCCCTAGAGTGTCTGGGTGAAAACAAAGCTTGAATTTTACTTCACTTAACAAATACCAAGTGTCCAGCCCAGGGGCCCACTATCTCCTACTTCAGCCTGACTATACAATTGGACATGTACTTTTCTGAAGAAAGGGTTGAAGCTCTAGAACTGGAGTTGTTAGAGGGGAGCAGAATTAAATGGCTTAATAAAACTAGGGGAATGTTAAAGATTAACTAGACTTTTCCCTGTGTGATTTAACTAGATAATCTTTTTGTCACTTTAGCTATAAGCCAGAGCAAGAATGAGCAATTATAAAGTTTCTGGTAGGTTTCTGAGGTGGGAGGGATAAATTGGGAAAGGGGCTATGCACTTCCAGAAAGCTATGCAGTGGAGACTGGGAAGCTTAATTATATTAGTAAATAATTCAATAAGATGATTACACATTTTCTCTTAATTTTTGTATTATGGACACTGAGAGAAGTGTGCCAATCTTTTCTAAAAAGCATGCTGTTGGCAGTGAGGGCAAATGAGAACACAGCTGACTTATCAAGAATCTTTCACAACTGTAAAATAGTTCAATTAAACAAGTACAGGCTACTGTAGACAATATTTTTTAAAAATGTAAATTCTAACCCTTGATCTCTGTGGCCATATACTTAAAAGAACTCAGAATATATGTTCTCTTGTGACATTTCAGTTCTGTATACCAGACATTTATATTACAATGTCATCAACTCACGTCTAAATGGTTAATTTTGCTTTTATAACTCATAAGCCAAATTAGAACTAATCATGGGTCAATAATGACATCATTTATACCTATTGATATGTTTTGTTCACTGTTTGGCTAGAGCTTAGGACAGTTCTTGACACATTTATGTAGACAGTATAAGTATTCCTTAATGAATGAATGAAATTCCATTAAACACTTCTATGTACATTATCCCTTTTGATCCTGTAAAATGTGTATTATAATACCTATTTTATAAATATAAGGAAACATATAAGAGAGGTTTCTTTATTGTTTCAAGAAAAGTTGGAAATATTAAGTCAAAACTTACAGATTCTAAATCTGTGAACTTTCTAACATGTACTTACTTAATGGTAGTACTAGGCTATCTATTTTTAACTTTTATGAAATCCAAACTGTCTTCCTAAGTGACAGAATTCCATAGGCTGCATAGCATTGTTTCAATATACTTACACTGCAGTGGAAATGACAAAGAATTTAAATGTTTGAGTACAGTAAACAAGGTTATTAGCTCCAGGATTTGGATCTTTTTCACCCAATCATATTAGCTTGTGAGTAATATGAGGCCTATTGTTTGCTGATTATAAGTAAAAAGTAAATGCAATTTTTTTGGAACATGCTCAGATATGAACTTGTCAAGAGTGGTGGATGAATTGATTATTTCAACACCTCATGTTTTAAAAAACTTATATCCTTTCCATCACTCCACCTTGAGGAGTGGAGTTATGCCACCCTTGGGGAGTAACCTTCGCTCACATGTAGTCATAGAAAGGCTGCAGCATAGCTGTTACCTGAATGCCACAAGAATGTCCATTGAGGAAGAGACTATGCCTTATTCTGTGTCTCTTTTAAAGAATAAAGTACCTTTTTCCTTAAAGACCCCCCAGCTGAATTTTAATAAGCTATTGCTAGAATTATGTTGGAGAAGGCAATGGCAACCCACTCCAGCACTCTTGCCTGGAAAACCCCATGGGCAGAGGAGCCTGGTAGGCTGCAGTCCATGGGGTCGCTATGAGTCAGACATGACTGAGCGACTTCACTTTTCACTTCCCTGCATTGGAAAAGGAAATGGCAACCCACTCCAATGTTCTTGCCTGGAGAATCCCAGGGACGGAGGAGCCTCGTGGGCTGCCGTCTATGGGGTCGCACAGAGTTGGACACGACTGAAGCGACTTAGCAGCAGCAGCAGCAGCAGCAGAATTATGTCACATAAATAAATTAATGGAAGGAAGAATTGGCTTATCATGGTGAATAATATTATCAGAATTTACTCCTAGGGAGCACTAATGGAGACAATATAGGCAACTTGCTTAGCACTGTCCCTTAGCACAAACCGTCAGCATGCAAATGATTGCTGCTATTAGTCAAGCAACAAGTATAGCAGCCTATTCTGCAGAATTTTGAAGATAACCACCAGAAAAGATAAAACTGAACCTGATAAAACATGGTTTCTTCTATGACATGTAATTAAGGCAAAAGAGGGAGATGACTATTTCCTCTCAATTTTTGTTCAGTTGTGCTGTTGAAGCTGTTTTACTAAGCCTGGCTATTAGTTTTATCACTTTTAACCCATAATTGTTGCATTTTAGTTGCTGTCATGTCTGACTCTTGGCAATGTGCCAAGGCTTGGACTGTAGCCTGCCAGGCTCCTCTGTCTATGGGATTTTCCAGGTAAGAACACTGGAGTGTGTTGCCACTTCCTTCTCCAAGGGGTTTTCTTGACTCAGGGATGGAAGCCACATCTCCTGCATTGGTAAAGGAGGGTTCTTTAGCACTGAGCTACCAGGGAAGCCCGATTCAACCCTTTATCCTTTAGCATTTAAGCATTACTGGAAATAGCAGAGACATTAAGTTTAAACTTGGATATATCGTTTTATTGCTAAACCCTCTATGCTTGCCATATTCAAAGATGCTTTATCATTTGTTCAGTCAAAATATTTATTAAGCACCTCTGGTGTACCTTATAAACAAAAGTGGAGACATACCTTCTTAAATGAGCCTCTCGTTGTACGGTGATGCTTATAAAGGTGTTCAATAAACACAAATTTTGGTGGAGAAAATGGCAATTTATTAGTTTCATTATACTATGGTAACACTGTTTTGGAAAATCTAGGCTATAAATATTATGAAATAATCTCTAATCACAAGTGATGTGGAAATTCAAATTTACCTACATATGTCAATTTGGTCTTTTTGTGGAAAAAAAAATGACACTTGATAAAATAACAAAAGAATTAACTTCCAGAAATGTTTTCCTTATAATAGAAATTTTCTTAAAATTTCAACGTGAGACACACATATACACATGTGTATGTGTGTATGTATAAAACTCTATACATGGATGAACTATCTCTGCTTCATCTAAGCATTTCAGTGTAGCACAACATTAAACAGCACCAGCTTCGAAGTCAGATAGATCTGTATTCTTGTCCTCGCTCTCGGCTTTTCCATTGTGTTGGCATGGTTTTGAGTATGAGGTCAAATTCTCTAAATTCTGAGTCTCCTCATCTTTATAAAGGGATCCTAATAATCTCTTCCAGATTAAGGTTATTGCGGGGATGAGATGGAATAGCAAATTAAAGAAGTTAGTACTTTGTCAAAGATAAGGTGTCCATATGTGTGTGGATTTATCTCTGGGCTTTCTATTTTGTTCCATTGATCTATATTTCTGTCTTTGTGCCAGTACCACACTGTCTTGATGACTGTGGCTTTGTAGTAGAGCCTGAAGTCAGGTAAGTTGATTCCTCCAGTTCCATTCTTCTTTCTCAAAATTGCTTTGGCTATTCGAGGTTTTTTGTATTTCCATACAAATCTTGAAATTATTTGTTCTAGTTCTGTGAAAAATACCGCTGGTAGCTTGATAGGGATTGCATTGAATCTGTAGATTGCTTTGGGTAATATATTCATTTTCACTATATTGATTCTTCCAATCCATGAACATGGTATATTTCTCCATCTATTAGTGTCCTCTTTGATTTCTTTCATCAGTGTTTTATAGTTTTCTATATATAGGTCTTTAGTTTCTTTAGGTAGATATATTCCTAAGTATTTTATTCTTTTCGTTGCAATGGTGAATGGAATTGTTTCCTTAATTTCGTTTTCTACTTTCTCATTATTAGTGTATAGGAATGCAAGGGATTTCTGTGTGTTGATTTTATATCCTGCAACTTTACTATATTCATTGATTAGCTCTAGTAATTTTCTGGTGGAGTCTTTAGGGTTTTCTATGTAGAGGATCATGTCATCTGCAAACAGTGAGAGTTTTACTTCTTCTTTTCCAATTTGGATTCCTTTTATTTCTTTTTCTGCTCTGATTGCTGTGGCCAAAACTTCCAGAACTATGTTGAATAGTAGC
>SJYX01007349.1:241643-252317 GCA_006410675.1 Oreotragus oreotragus
GACTAACACACACCTACATATATATATATATATATATATATATATATATATATACATATATAATTTCCTTTCAATAGATTGCCCCCCACCTTTTCTTAATAATCCTCCTTAATAACACTTTTCATATAAATTGTGGATCATGAGTCAGTTTAAAAATTAAAACAAGCACTAGAGCATCTTTTAGGAAAAGCTCAGTTTTAGAATATCCCTCAGTTTAAAATTCTGCTGTCTGTTCTCTAATTCCACAGTGCCCAAATATTTCAGAAGCAATATAATCTTCAGTTTATTTCAAATTCCCCAGCTTTCCCTAGGGCGCTTGTCTCTCTACAGGGCATGAGTAACTAGGAACTTTGGTCTGATGCTATCCACTTGGTTAAAGCTCACCGAGAGAAGAAATTACCTCTCAGTTCCATGTGGGAACTGCAGTTACAATCCTTGTCACTAAACATAAAATAACTCGGGCCTCCAGGGTTAACGGTAACATTAGAATCACTTGAGGCTCAGGTAAGAAAATTGTAATTAAAAAGGAAATAGAGTTTGAGATATCGCTGAACTTTATTATACAAAAGTACAGTGTAGCATTTCCTTCTTAACCTTGGAGCTAAGTCGCTGAAGGTACTGGGATTTTTGATACCTAGGAAATACCTTGATGAAGGAAGAGGAGGTGCGGGGGTGGGGACGGTTAAGTAGACCACTGCCAAATTTCTGCCCAGAATTTTATCAAACAATTAAAACCTTCTTGCCACCCATTTCAAGTTTCTTTCCCTTTGTTTCTTCTGCACTCGATTTTCCTCTCATCGGCTCTTAAGAGAGGAGCTTTTGGCCTCAGTTCCTTCACTGCTGAGCCATCCTGCTTCTCTTAACCCCTCCTGAGTTCTCCCCCAACCCTTGTATTTAGGAGTTTAGTCAAGCAGGCAGAACATCTTTAGTTTTTGTTTTGGTCCTGTAGTATTTTTATACCCCAAATTGCACGGCCTAGCAGTGTTTTCTTGTTCCTCTTCTGTGACAGACTGAAATAAACACACCACCATCTGATAAAGGTCAGCTTTGAAACACAGCTGCCTCTTGTGCTTGCGGATCAGGCCACAGAGCACCCAAACCTTTCCCCACTACTAAGAGCATTTAAAATCCAATTAAAACTCTTAGCCTCCTGTTTAAATCCTGAAGGGCTTAGGGAGCCAGCCTCCTCAGAAACAGCCTCCCGAAGTCATCTTTCCCTTCCTCCTTTCAATCACCACTTGCTCTCCTCAGTTGTTTATTTCTAGGATTAAATTGAAAAGACCTCAACAAAATCATTTTGGAAATGAAAACCCAAGAGCATAGACTTCTCACTTCCTGCTTATCCACCTGAGTCTTGCTATAATCATTCACAACGTGGCACACAAAACTTCCTCCCTCAACTTGCTTGCGCCAGCTTGAAATCCTGTCTGCCGATGCCTGATTTCTTCCCACTCGCTTTCACGTGGTTTAAATGGAGTCAGTCCCAGGAGAAATTGATTTGCCCCGGTTGCATTATACTTACATGTTTCTCTGATCACATAGCAATGCTGAGTGCCTACCAATAGAACAGTTTTAGTCAACACCACAGAGTTGTCTGGGATGTGTGCAATCGGGGAAAGCAGGGACTTTCACTGTATCTGCTTAGTAGCCCCTCTGATTAGAGAGACCCAGGGCGCTTGGTATCATGCACCTGTCCCAGGTGCTCAGCTCCTCCAGAGTAGTGTGTCCTCACCTGAGAGCTCAGTTGCAATGGCGGCTTGCATCTCTGCTTGCCAAACTTCTGTTCCTCTTGATACTTCAGCTGTGCCATGGGCTCGCTGGGCCAGAACCACTCTTCTCTGTGTTTGTGCATGTGGAGGTAAGGGACTAAAAGACAGGGAGGGATAGTTACCCTTTAGGAAGTCAAGTTTGGGAAAACTGAACAGCCTATGACTGCTGATGGGGGTGGGGTGTTTCCTTTCGCTCAGGTGATCTGGGAGCTAGAGGACCACAATATGTGATTCACATCTGCAGCAGGGATCCATGGTGGCATCTGTCTTTTCCGTGCTATTGTTTGATAGCTAAGCTACAGAGCAGCCCCTCTGCAGACAATTTACATGGAGGGAACTATTGCAAAGCACTGAAAGGGGTTTCAAGCCCTCTCGAAATCCACAGGGTTCAGTGAAAAATAGAATCTAATCAACCTGTAAAAATTGAAATCCCACGTCTATTGCATGACTGATTTGATCTGCAGTAGCTTCTTTTGGATCCCCAAGCCATAAAATGAATTGACTCTTTTTTCAGGAATGTTATCTGCGTCTGTGTCTGCCTTGCTCAGCCTCCTCATCTTCATTCTGCGGCCTTCATCTTTCAGGCTCCTGGTTCTGAAAACTTCCAACCCATTCCTTGGCTTTTGCAACTATAAACAAAAGGAAAGCAGCCCTATTGCTTCTCTTCTATTGATGTCTGGCGCTTCTCTATCCATTCTTTTTTTTTTTTTTTGTATTCTCCTTTCCCTGAGTTTCATTACTTCTCCTGTGACTCCCAGGGTTTTATGGTGTTTGCTGAAGAACCATTTCTTAATCAAAGGTGAATCAACAATGTCAGAATTTTGTGTGATTGTTTGGGCAAGAGTGTGACGTGCTCAGAACAGAGGAGAATTCAGGGAAGTTCATGTTTAACTAAATCTTCTTCCATTAAGATAGGGAAACCTAATATATGTTCTACAAACAGATTGTACCTTCTCCCACTGGCCTGTGCTATACAGTAAGTTCTTACTGGTTTATCTCTGGTATACATAGTAGTATATATATATCCCAGTCTCCCAGTTCATCCCCTTTTTTGCCCCTTGGTGTCCACACATTTCTTCTCTATGTCTCTGTCTCTATTTCTGCTGTGCAAGTAGGTTTATCTGTACCTTTTTTTCCAGATTCTATGCATATGCATTAATATATGATATTTGGGACAGAGTGTCAGTTTAGAAACATGAAAAACTCGGGAGATGAATGATTATTAGAGCTGCACAGCACAGTGAATGCACTCAGTTCCACTGAACTGTATAGTTAAAGGTAGTTAAAATAGTATGTTTTTGTGATTTGTACCACAATTGAAACAAAATTAAAAGATGATAAGTACGCCTATAAAGTGGAAAATCAACAATGGGTGGTTGATTAAGGGAAATAATCCAAGCCACATGGATTTAATCTTGAAGAAGAGAATTACATTATATAAGAGTAAAGAAGTTACCCAAGGTGGGAGAGGTGACATATATCATGATTCAGAAGTGGAAGTAACTATTAAAGATGCTTTTGGGGAAATATATGGGTTTTTTTCTTTATGATAGTCACTTCATTTTTTGATGCAAAAGATTAATTTTAATGCCTGCATGTGTTACATTAACCCAACTTGGTGACAATTTGTAAAACCTGTTGATTCCTAATAATTATATCAACTTCTGCATCATTAGACATGCTCTCTCCAAAACCTTGCCCTACTCTAGCCCCAGAGCATATATTTAATGGAATATATTACAACATGTTCCTTCATGTATTAATACAAATAACTCCTTATTCAGAGAAATTCTAAGACAGTGCATAATGCACTAGTTCATTGAAGAGATAAAAAGAGATAATTTTATATTTTTTTTTATTTGAAATCTGCAGATAGTTTATTTTTTGTCTGCACCGTGTGTCATGTAGGATCTTAGTTCCCTGATGAGCAATCAAATCCTGCATTGGGAACCCAGACTTCCAACCACTGAACTGCCAGGGAAGTCCCTAAAGAGAACATTTTTAAAAATCAGTTGAGAATGGAGGAATATGACATAAAACTCATTAGAAGTTTTGGTAGAGTCCAGACTCCTTTGGGGCTTCCCATGTGGCGCTAGTGGTAAAGAACCCTCCTGCCAATACAGGAGACATGAGAGACATGGGTTCCATCCGTAGGTAAGGAAGATCCCCTGGAAGAGAGCATGACGACTCACTCCAGTATTCTTGCCTGGAGAATCCCATGGACAGAGGAGCCTGGTGGGCTACATTCCACGCGCTTGCAAAAAGCCAGACGCTACTGAAGTGACTTAGCATGCATATAGGCATGGCAGACTCCTTTACTCTAAAAAATTACATGGAGATATTAGAAAACATAGTTTAATGTCACTTTCCAGAGACAATACCTGCAGTAAGGGTGTCTTCTAGCACCAGGTCTGCACACAGGTTCAATTATGAATGAGGACATCAACGAACTGGCCCAGCTCCTCCTCTGTCTGCCTCCTGCCATCTTCTCCCATCTGTACCCTGACAATGTTCCCGTGCTTTCTGCTGCTCATTTTCTGAGCACAGCCTAAGGTGGGAGAGGTATGTTTCAGTTTGATCCACTCATTCAATGGTGGCTTGGAGGTTAAAGCGTCTGCCCGCAATGTGGGAGACCGGGGTTCGATGCCTGAGTCGAGAAGATACCCTGGAGAAGGAAATGGCAACCCACTCCAGTATTCTTTCCTGGAGAATCCCATGGAAGGAAGAACCTGGTGGGCTACAGTCCATGGGGTCACAAAGAGTCGGACACGACTGAGCGACTTCACTTCACTTCACTTCAATAATAGAAGAGTCGTAGTTGTGGGGTGTTTTGCTAAATTCCAAAGTATTTCTGGAGGAGAAAGTTGTTGAAGCCATCAAACTTAACTTGTTTGATCTTCAGCTTCCATCTGCCTTGAAATTAAGCTTGCTTTTATTTTCTCCTTTGCTTCTACCTTTTTCTTTTCTTTCATAAACAATAGTGGTAGCTATAATGGTAATAGTTAAAAGCTGATCTGTGTATGTATGACCACTAAGTGTCTTTGGGGATTGGATGTGTATGTGCCTAGCTTTATGTTAATGTTAAGAGTTCTTATTTTAGGATTTTAAAATCTAAGATTACTACTTCGAATGCTTTTCAATTTTTTTTTTTCTGTTTTTTTGCTCCCATATCTTAACATCCTTCATCTCTCCTGTAATATGAGGACAAATAAGAAGAAGTCTATATTGCTTATCCAGCTTTAATTATAACATATTGCATGGGAGACATTATTTTCAAATGATTTCCTTTTTTCTTGGTCTTGACTGTTTCCCATCTCCCACCAAATATTTGCTTAAATGGTGTAAGCCATCTGTAGTTTATTAAACACCTTTAAGCTATTGTTTTAAAGTTTCATACCTTTTAATGTCTCCCTATTTATTTCTTGCTGGTATCAACATATACCCTGCCAGAATCAATCTTTGGTGCATAGTAACATATTCATATTAAACATTTAATCCAGGAAGTTTGCAGATAATAAGCAGAGTAAACATTTATGAGGACTAGATAATTTCTAATATTTACAGAGAACTCATTTCTGTGTTACAATCCTTATGATGAGCTCAGTTATTTAAAACACTGTACAGTACAAGTCCTTGCAGAGGATTCTATTGTGGGAGAGCTTTGAGGATTGAGTACTAAACTGTTTACTAATTGGGTTTTCAACATTGTAAGAGAATATTACTTGTAAGAGTTTGAGCACTGTGCAAAGTACCTATGGAAAGGTGTTGATCTCATACATTATCAATTGTCACATGCTAAATGCACTCAGGAAAAAAAAGGATTCTGCCTTAGGGAACAATGTCCAAAAGTAGAACAAGTTTATTCCTAAGTATTAAGGCAATTCATGTTTTTACTGTGAACAAGATATTGATGCTCTTTTGAAACAGAAAAAATTTAGTGGAATTAAAACAGTGTCTCATTAGTGTATTTTATTTTTTGTAAAGTGTTAGTATCTGGAAAAGATTGTTACAGGTTCAAGATTCATATCAATTTTACAACCGGAAAACTGGTCTGAGATTTTTTTAGGAAAATATTTTAATATATTCACTACCCCTCCCCCTCTCCCAGACAGCTCCCCTGAAAGTCAGATAAGGTTAACTGGCTGGGGCAAGAATCTGATAAAATAGTACATTCTATTATTGTGAACTGGTAAATAAATTAGCAATATGATTTAGATTCAGAGATCTGAAAAGTATTTTAGAAATTATGTAGTATCACTCTTTATTAAACTAAGCTTTGAATAAATTTGAAAAATTAGACAAACAAAATTCAACTGTTGATATGACCTAGTTTATGGCAGATTCAGGACTAAAATCCAGCTCTTTTATAGAGCCTGGAGAAGGGTGGATCTAGTAAGTAATCTTGAAAAATGGCCCAAATGAATGAAAATATTAATTTGCAATGACTGTCCCTGCTTATGAACTACCACTAAGGTGGCTCCATTTTTCTCTCCAATCCTCCGAAGCACATTGTTACTTTAAAGGTAAATCCCTGAGTTGTTTAAATTGGTAAGCAAAATCACTCTTAGCCCAGGAAGGGTAGTTTTAGGAAAAGGAGCTTTGAGTTTTTTATTCTGTTATTCTTTTCTTTTTTCTGCCTCAAAAATTCCATTTAGATCCTAAAATCAATACTGAAGATAATTTATCTTGCAGCAGAAGGAGCAGTCTTCTCCTCCTACCTAGTAGCAGTTTGGAAATAATTGAAGAAGGAATTAGAAGTTGGTCATAGAACATTATTTTGTCTTACATTGTTTAAGCTTCTTAAGTATATACATTAATAATTGATCAGAATGATGCAATGGATTTCCATGCATATTTCACTTTGTGCCATATAGAAAAAATATAGTTTTATTTCATATTGAATTTGGAGATAATGATTCTGCAGGAAGTATTAATAAACCATAATAATAGAATTCCTTGGCACAGAAGTGCTATGTTGTCCAGAAAATTCTCTAGAACAGTGAATCTGACAGACAAATGTCTTACCTCATGCGACTGTATGGTTTTCCCAACACTAGAATGAAAAATCAGATTTTATTATGCACAGGCTTGCCATAAACAAGAAGATGCAAATAATAGATTTTTAAAATAAAGAAATCGTTTGGAAAAATAAAAGTCCTTAATTTCACAAACTTTAAAACTGACCAACTAGTCCAAGGCTATCTGCAGATCCAGGGAAGCAGAGACCAATGTCCTTGCACTTCCAGTAGCCACATAATGCCTGCCCCGTACTATTTAAAACAGCATTGCTGAAGTAATTGATTAGCTATTCAGTTATTCAATAAAAAAGTGTTTTCAAAATTTTTCTGAATAATCTATATGTTGTTTATTGTTGTTTAGTCACTAAGCCATGTCTGACTTTTTTACAACCCCATGAACTGTAGCCTGCCAGGTTCCTCTGTCCCTGGGGTTTCCCAGGCCAGCATGCTGGAGTGGGTTACCATTTCCTTCCCCAGGAATCAAACCCACATGTCCTGCATTAGTAGGCAGATTCTCTACCACTGAGCCACCAGGGAAGCCCCCTTATCTATCTATCTTATCTATCTATCAAATGAAATAATTCATAATGTGCAGTTAAATGATTTGGTGATAATGCCCCCTGGTAATTCAAACAATTGTGCGGTAGTTTGAGCATTCTTTGGCATTGCCTATCTTAGGCATTGGAGTGAAAAGTTATATTTTCCAGTCCTGTGGCCATTGCTGAGTTTTCCAAAATTGCTGGCATATAGAGTGCAGCACTTTCACAGCATCATCTTTGAGGATTTGAAACAGCTTAACTGGAATTCCATCACTTTCACTAGCTTTATTCCTAGTGATGCTTCTTGAGGCCAACTTGACTTCTCATTCCAGGATGTCTGGCTCTAGTTGAGTGATCACACCATTGTGATTATCTGGGTTGTGAAGACCTTTTTTGTACGGTTCTTCTGTGTATTCTTGCCACCTCTTCCTAATATCGTCTGCTTCTGTTAGGTCCATACCATTTCTGCCCTTTATCGAGCCCATCCTTGCATGAAATGTTCCCTTGGTATCTCTAATTGTCTTGAAGAGATCTCTAGTCTTTCCCATTCTGTTGTTTTCCTCTATTTCTTTGCATTGATCACTGAAGAAATTTTTCTTATCTCTCCTTGCTATTCTTTGGAACTCTGCATTCAAATGGGAATATCTTTCCTTTTCTCCTTTGCTTATTGCTTCTCTTCTTTTCACAGTTATTTGTAAGGCCTTCTCAGACAGCCATTTTGCTTTTCTGCATTTCTTTTTCATGGGGATGGTCTTGATCCCTGTCTCCTGTACAGTGTCATGAACCTCCGTCTATAGTTCATCAGGCACTCTGTCAGATCTAGTCCCTTAAATCTATTTCTCACTTCCACTGTATAATTGTTAAGGCTATGGTTTTTCCATAGTCAAGGCTATGGTTTTCCAATAGATATGTATGGATGTGAGAGTTGGACTATAAAGAGCTAAGCACCAAATAGCTGATGCTTTTGAACTGTGGTTTTGAATAAGACTCTTGAGAGTCCCTTGGACTGCAAGGAGATCCAACCAGTCCATTCTAAAGGAAATCAGTCCTGAGTATTCATTGGAAGGACTGATGTTGAAGCTGAAACTCTAATACCTTGGTCACCTGGTGCAAAGAGCTGACTCATTTGAAAAGACCCTGGTGCTGGGAAAGATTGAAGGCAGAAGGAGAAGGGGATGACAGAGGATGAGATGGTTGGATGGCATCACTGACTCAATGGAGGTAAGTTTGAATAAATTCCAGGAGTTGATGATGGACAGGGAGTCCTGGAGTGTTGCAGTCCATCGGGTTGCAAAGAGTTGGACACGACTGAGTGACTGAACTGATAACTGAATTCAAACAAATCAGGAAATCTAGAGAATATAATAGTAGGATCTCAACAAAGTAACAATAATTGAGCATAGAGGTCAGTGTTTTGGATATATGATACTTCCCCCAAACCCGCACATAAACAAGTGGAAGTCTCTTAACTGACTTATATGGATAAGAACCTTGTTTCCTATTTCACTTGACCCTGCAAAACCAGTGGAATCATGATGTTGCACACTCCTCTCTTTCTATTCAGAATGACATAGGACAGGCTATTAGTTTCACATATATTGAAAAATTTCAAAGGTAAAATACTAAATGTAATGTGGCTAGAGACTTGAGCTTAATGCTTCTCTCAAGTAAAATGTCTGCATCCCTCAAGGCCTGCTGTGAGGTATCAATTATAGGGATACTTTATTGTGAACCTTGTTAACTTGGCCACTAGGACATGAAAGAGTTTACATAAAAATTTCTAGGAGTAATTGGAATATTTCTCCTCCACTTTGAGCCTTTACAATTCTAATTGGAGATCTTCGAAAAATGCATTCTTCATTTCTTTGTTCACTTAACTTTAATCCAGGAAGCATAATTTAGACTTTCTTGGTGACACATTATGAGAGTCACAGTATACACATTATGACTTTCCTGGTGGTTCAGGGTTTGGGACCTCACTTTCCAATGCAGTGGATGTGGGTTCAATCCCTGGTTGGAGAGCTAAGATCCCACATACTTTGTGACCGAAAAGCCAAAAGCATAAAGCAGAAGCAATATTATAACAAATTCAATAAACACTTAAAATACTGAAAAAACAAAACAGAAAAACTTTAAAAAATTAAACAAACAACTTTGATATGGGCCTGGGGGCAGATGGCATAAGCTTGTCATCCCCTCCTCACACGGCTAAATTACCCTGATAAGTACACCTTCATGGCCACACAGTGGCAGGACCTGAGGCTTTCTGAGTTATAGATGAAAATTTGCACACACATTTAAATATATACATACTCAAGAACACATGCTCAATGAATGGAGATGAGTTTCAAACGCTACAATATAGAGACGGACATGATTACCTTCTCTTCCCCTTGCTTAGTTGCTCAGTCATGTCCAGCTTCTTTGGAGCCCTATAGCCTGTAGCTCGCCGGTCTTCTCTGTCCATGGGACTTCCCAGGCCAGAATACTGGAGTGGGTCACCATTTCTTTCTCCAATTACATTTTCTTCTCCTACTCTCATTCTTTGTGGAGCCGTCATAGTCAATTCTGTCCTAGGTTTTCCTAGTATTTGTAAAAAAATTAATTTAATTCATTAAAGTTTTGATAATTGCCTTCTGTGGATCAAGCACAAGAAGTGTTGAGGATGGATAATAAATATTCCAACCCTTGATGAATTTTCAATATACTTTTAAAAGCGTTGCATTAGCAGCTATTACTTTTACTTTTCCTAGCACAGAGGCCTTATGCCAATGATCCATTATTAGAACCCTTCCCCTATTATTGCCCTCTTCCTCAAACACAGCTTTGAGGAAACCGAATTCCTCCTTGTGCCCATAGTTCTATCAAAAGTAGAAAAGTAACAGGCAGAACACAAAGCATAAATGAGAGAGCAGGTTTATTTGCAAGAGGAAAAAAAAATATTCTATGGATTTAACTCAGAAATGTTTCAGGATCATAGCTCAAATCACCTTGCTTTCCACCTTCACTTATGTTATTTTTGAACCCCACAGGCATGTGAGTTTGTGATTTATATCAATATTTCTGTTGTTTACCCGTTGCCAACAATTCTGCCACAAATTGTTTATAATTTTTGATATCTTCACTTCCCCTCCCCAATCTTCCTCTTTCTCATACCTTCTGGTTTTTCTTTTAACTTTCTCCATTTTGTTTTGAAGAGCTAGATTTTCAAAAGTTCTATTCAACAATACAAATACTTCTATTTTTGGTAGACAAACTAGTGATAGCACCCTTACTGTAATCTCTTTGATTTCTGTAATTTCATTTGTTTACACACTTTTGATCAATAGTGACTAGATAAATCATTAG